>JALPQI010004096.1:0-73157 GCA_025490895.1 Thaumatotibia leucotreta | reverse complement strand
AAAATTGCTCTCATTAATGTATTCATATTTTTATTTTAGTATTTCCAGTTTAGTATTCCCTGAAAAGCGGGACAATCGGCGTCCCGCGCGGACCCTTTGCGGGACTTATACTTTAGGGCCCCAGAAACGGGACGTCCCGCATATAGCGGGACAGTTGGCAGCCCTAATTGTGGCGGACCAATCGCGGGCCTGTTCCCCGACCACTCAAGGACACTACACTAACGTTGTTCACCAGAATCTTTCACTTTTAGGTGTCTTTGTGAAACGTTTTTTTTAATATTTACTACCACAGTTACAGTGTAGTGGATACAAATAAATATCTCCTACCCGGTATGAATCTTCTGGTGCTGTCGTAACTCTACCTTTGTAATGCACCTGTACTCACAAAGATCACATTTGTGGGGATTATCGCCAGCGTGTGCCATCTCATGTCTTCGTAAGTCTGGTCGCCGACTGAAATTTTTGTTACATGTGCTGCATTTAAACGGCTACTCCCCAGTATGAATCCGTTGGTGAACTTTTAAGCTACTACGCTGAATGCACCTGAACTCACAGAAATTACATTTGTAAGGCTTAACGCCAGTGTGTGTCATCTCATGTCTTTGCAGACTTATTTTCTGAGTGAACTTCAAGTCACATGTGCTGCATTTAAACGGCTTCTCTCCAGTATGAATCCTCCGGTGAACTCGTAAGTTACTACGCCTAATGCACCTGTACTCACAGAGATTACATCTGTAAGGCTTAACGCCAGTGTGTGTCAGCTCATGTCTTCGTAGAATTGATTTCTGACTGAACTTTTTGTTGCATAGGCTACATTTAAATGGCTTCAGTGCCGTATGTACCATTTGATGTGTTACAAGATGTGATTTCCAGGGGCTTTTGTAATCACAGTGGCTACACTGAAAAGGCTCCTTGCCAGAATGTGTAATTTTGTGAAGTAGAAAGCTGCTTTTGCCGTTACACTTGTAATCACAAGTGCTACATTTGTAAGTCTTTCTCCCGGCGCGTAGCTCTTCTTGTCTGTGTGAATTACCTTCATTGGGACATGCATTTACATTGTGATTATTTATATGAGCCCGTAAATTGTCCTTATCACCTGTCGTGTACTCGCACACATCACACATGAAATACGACACACCATGATCTCTCTTCTCGTGCTCTAGTAAAAGCAATTTCTTATGAAATTTAGAACTACAAAAAGCACATGATAACTCTTGGTGTCTAAACAAACGGTGAGTCTGTTGTATGTGATTCCTTAAAATAAACTTGTCAGTGTAACGTTCGCCGCAGTGTTCACACGTGTAAGGTTTCTCCCCACCGTGCATGCTCGTGTGTCCCTCATCGCCGCGGAGGCGCTCGAGCCTCACGGAGCAAGTCATCGCGAGCTGTCGCCGGGCGCGAGGACAGACTGCAACAACAATACAAGTCAAACGTGAGACCACGCAAGTGCAAGAGGGACAGAAAAATGGCGCCGGTTACGGCATCTGTAGTTGAGTTGCTGAACTTCAGATTTTGAAAGCGTATTGCTGTGTAAACTTTAAAATTAAATGTATCATCGTTATTCCACATTCCACTTTGTCCTTCAACAGATAGTGTTGGAATGGAAGGTTTTGTACGATTTTATAAAGGGGAAGTGATTATAAAGGTCACGAATCACGAAAATATATATTTTTTTCTATACAGGGTTACTTTTTCACCAGTACAAAAAATCAACATACGTAATAGTAGTCCAAGTTACAGAATACTAGCATTTTTTGTTACTATCCCTTTAGAACAAAAAACTAAAATACCGATGTTTGAACTTATCCGCAAACCTAATAAGAAAATTGGACGCATTACGCATTATCAATGTACATAACTAGCAAAACACACGAACTGGCAACTGTTTGTTTACAACGTCATCGCACGTGGCATGGCGGCTTAGAAAAGCGGCGGTGATAATCAACTTATGATTATGACTTGGCAAAAAAATCTTACTTGATCCCAAATCTTCCTTCATACTTGCACTAAGGACAGAAACTTTCTTCATTGAGGCGTATTTAAACACAGATCAACTTTATGCACAATGATTGGAATAAAAAAAACATACCAGATTAATGGAGTCCATTTATCATACTAATTAATTAATTCACATACTTAAGCAAGTGTTCAAAATGTTGGCCGTGGTTATCTAAACACACTCTTGTCCGTTTTTGAATGTTTCCTTCGATATTTCCCAATACAAGTCTGTAGTTCTCACTTTTAAATTCATCAAATGCACTTATTATTAGATTTTTTAAGTCTTTTAAATTTTGGGCCTACCCTCACCCCACAAAAACAGTCACACGGGGTCAAATCTGTTGACCTGGCTGGCCATAGCTATAACACTGGCATTTTCCAGGCGGGGCACACTTTCTTCAGCGTATAGCCGCTGGGCTGCCACTGTATTTTCCCCAATGAGAAAATAACTACGAACCATTTCGTATGAGCAATTTCCGACTGAAGGTAGTACGATGCGGCGCGCGCGCACATACCTACGTCAACCGTGAGACTGACCGTCCGTGACCTAGTCACCTAGATTGAGGTAACTGCTATGTTGCCAACTCGTGCGCAGGTCGCTCACCCCTTTCCGCCGCCCTCTGCGTCCCGCACCCCGTTGACGTCTTATCATTAGTAGGCCCATTATTTTGCATTTGCATGAAGGATACATTAATAATAAATGAAAACAAAATGTCAATTTTATTTGATAAATGTAATCTATGATCGATACCAAATATGTGGGAAAATTTATTGTACCGGTGAAAAAGTAACCCTGTATAGGTAATATAAATAAATAATAAACTGGAATATTTGAAAAATCGTGCCTTTTATCGCCATGACAGTTACTTGTGGCCCTAATTACAATGCGTGATCAATAATTGCCGCAGAGTCTGGCGGCGATGGTCCTAGCTGTACTCACGCGACACGCAGTCCTCGCCACTCGTCCCCGACACCTCCGACTCGCCTGCCCGCGCCTCCACTGCAACAATAATTGCCGTAGAGTCTGGCGGCGATGGTCCTAGCTGTACTCACGCGACACGCAGTCCTCGCCACTCGTCCCCGACACCTCCGACTCGCCTGCCCGCGCCTCCACTGCAACAATAATTGCCGTAGAGTCTGGCGGCGATGGTCCTAGCTGTACTCACGCGACACGCAGTCCTCGCCACTCGTCCCCGACACCTCCGACTCGCCTGCCCGCGCCTCCACTGCAACAATAATTGCCGTAGAGTCTGGCGGCGATGGTCCTAGCTGTACTCACGCGACACGCAGTCCTCGCCACTCGTCCCCGACACCTCCGACTCGCCTGCCCGCGCCTCCACTGCAACAATAATTGCCGTAGAGTCTGGCGGCGATGGTCCTAGCTGTACTCACGCGACACGCAGTCCTCGCCACTCGTCCCCGACACCTCCGACTCGCCTGCCCGCGCCTCCACTGCAACAATAATTGCCGTAGAGTCTGGCGGCGATGGTCCTAGCTGTACTCACGCGACACGCAGTCCTCGCCACTCGTCCCCGACACCTCCGACTCGCCTGCCCGCGCCTCCACTGCAACAATAATTGCCGTAGAGTCTGGCGGCGATGGTCCTAGCTGTACTCACGCGACACGCAGTCCTCGCCACTCGTCCCCGACACCTCCGACTCGCCTGCCCGCGCCTCCACTGCAACAAACACAGTACAGTATTAACATATATAGGCCTTAATACGACGATACAGATAGGAGCATAGGAATATCTTTGGAAACAAAATGTTCAAACATATGTCTCAGTTACCGAGGAGGTTTCGAGTAAATATAATAAAGAAACTTTTGTTGGTGATGCTAAGGGTTCGCAGTTTTTTACGAATTGTATACAATAGTTAAATAATTAGCTCTTAAGGATCTCGTACCTTATTAAGGTACGAGATCTTTAACAGCCCTTATTATGTTACGATTGTATAATATACTACTATCAACTACTTACATACCTAATAATTTTTACTATTGAACTTGGGTTCAAACACAGAAATAATGATAGGTACAATTTTCAAGATTAATTAAAGTAACTCTTAAAGACAACCTATCGGATTGCCACTACACATTGAGGGCGGATCGGACCCGCGAGTAATTAAGACGCGGGTACACGGGTAAGCGCATTTCAAATAAAATAAAGTACATTTGTGTTGAAGCAGGTCTGCAGGTGCAGTAGCGAGGCTCCCCCGGACAGACGGCTCGTGAGGGAGGCGCTCCAGCAGCACCGAGCAGGCTCTCGGCGCGAGGGACTCCTGCGGGGCCGCGGCCGGGGCAGCGGCCGGCCAACCTACATGTTATAACGGTTAGTACATTTGGACCACAGGATATTTGTCTGGAAGACAAACATTCATCAAATGATAGACATTACAGAAAGTAATATTTGAAAGCATTGCAAGTTGTTTTTTAAATATCAATAAAGTCATTGTATGCAAGTGGACTATCAAGTCGGTAAGCAAGCATACATATTATATTTTAAACACAAATGGGTCTTATTCTCATAAACTTCCGTTTAAAACCTATCTTGATCATCATGATGCCAGAAACGTCAGGATATTAAATGTAAATATACACAATTAGCACCCGTTTTGTCTTTAAAATATGAGTTAATCCTGAAAGTTTAAATCAATATAAGCACAATATATAGACACATTGACGAACTGGGTCGCATTTTATAACTGATGTATGATGATATCCAATTAATTTATTGTGGAGATAGAATTTGAAGTAAACTATGTTTTTACCATCATAGTCCATGCAGTAAGCCTGTATAAAATACCTGGTGATATTTTTTGTGAATATCATTGTCAAATAATATTCTAAGGACACACAATCCTACAAACTTTCCATTGGGAAGTGTTCACAGTACAAGCTTTATTTAGTTTATGTCATGTAGTCTTATGTCTTTGATTTCTAGTAGCTTAACGTTAGTCTCATTCAACTATGCTTTTTTTTTACCAGATGTTGATACTTTTTGTCTTAATAGTAACCTGACTGTGTTACACAATGTGATGTGTGCGGTCGGCTCTAGAAGTATGTTAGGGGTTCTGTTCTAATACCTTATACAGACGTTTCTGAATTTGTACGAACACATATTGTTAGAGGTGACTGTACGCACATACCTACTATGTATTACTAACCTTATGGAAATTAGTTATTTTTGCGCTTATTTGTAACTCATGTTGTGTACACTTACTTTGGATCTCGTGCTAGCATATATACCATTTGATGCTTACTTGTTAAATCCTTATTGTACGATGTCTGTTTGGTGTACCAAATAAACAAAAATAAAAATAAAAATAAAGTCTCAGGATAATTATTTATCTTTTCATCACACTTGCTGTCTAAGCTCGCCATTGCTTGCGCGCGTAGCGGGAGTAATAGAAAAGTGATATTCCCTAGGGAGTAATAGAAATGTCAGTGCGTCATTTAATAATATTATGTCTTAAAACTTTTTTTTTTGTTGGCAATTGTGATGAAAAACATTGTATGCATCACGGTAGGTAAGCGGAATACTAACTCGAGTCTTAAAAGCCCTCCGCCTAACGGCGTCGGGCTTCTAACACTCTCGTTAGTATGCACTATTGTATCATTTATGTTCCTGTAGAGGAATAAGCCTGTTATAATTATTTCATTACTTACCACGAAACACCACCATAGTGACTTTGGGGCGGTGCAGGGACTCCGGCCCCAGCTCAAGCTCCTCTTTCAGCACATGGTCGGTGAACAGGCCCGCTCGTGCTTCGCTGTCCGAGAAATAAGGCTCCTCTTTCACATCCAGTCCTTCATAATCGTCTTCCATGCATTCTGCTTCTTCTTTAACAACTGGCAAAGAATGTATCAATTTAGCTTCAAATTACATTAGTTACATTACGGTGTACAGTATGAGGTTCTACAAAAACAGGAGTGTATGTACATGTTTCTAACTTAAGCGTCGCAGCCTTCGTAGGCTGCGGCAGCCTGTCTATGCGAATATATGAAGTAACTGCCCCAAACTCACCGTCGACCGAATCTACGTCACCGTGTTCCACTTTCACGCGCATAGCGTTTAGCGACATCCTGCGACCGAAGTATTATTATAGTCCGCAGTAATGCAACAGCAGAAACTAACAAGAGAATAACAAAATAAGACTGTAATCACGGTAAAGTGCTTAAAGTGAATGTGAAGTTGACTTGAGGTGTATAGATAGCTGTCAACGTCCCTCGTATCACCTGACACTGACAGCTTTACGGTGACAGCTGGGTCCCGTTTTATAAAGTTACAGGTTACAAGTGTACAGGTTACAGGAACCTGTAATGCACTATGAACTATTACAGGTGTTTTATAAATACACACAAAAATTTACAATTGTAATGAACCATGGTAAATCTCGATTACAAGTAACATCTACAGGCGTGACGGACATCACTATTTAAAAATAAAAACTGACATAAATAATCGTATCGACAGATTATGTATGTTTATTTTGATGGAAAATCAGCCCTACTACCGCGGAATTCAAAATTCGTAAATTTCGAAGATTTTTCGCCGTAACTCCAACGAAGGCTTTATTAAAGTGAGAGAGACAAATCCTCGAAATTTGCGAAAATCGCAGTGGGGCCGCAGAACAAAACGATGAGAGAGATGTTCTAAATTTGTGTGGAGTTCATTCGCTCTTTGAAGTCGTACGGTGTACGACTCCGAAAGTTCAAATTTATTAGGAGCTGAAACAGTCTCGATCAACGCTATCGGGGTACAGTCAAGGGAATAAATATAATAATATATACAACTTTAGACCTTATGCTTCAGACATAAGTAAAAAAGTGTAGTCAGGCCAGGCCCTAACGCAAACTCGAAAATCCGCAAATTTCGATTATTTTTCTCTTCCACTCTAATATCGCCTTGTTAGAAGTGACAAAAACAAATCGTCGTTTGCGGTTTTCGGAGTTCGTTGTAGTTGGCCAAAACTATGTAAAATCTCTCAGAAAGCGAATAATTTCAACAGTATTACGAGCAAACGTCTGTAGCACACGAAATAACTGGGAAAATTGCACTTGTAGTTGCGGTTACAAGCCTCAAGACGTACGTCAGTTTTTGTTACAAGTCTATCACACCTACACTTGATATTTACAATATCTTTATAAAACACTTGTTCGATTACGAGTTTAAAACTATTAAACTCACAGGCACTTGTACCTGTAACTTGTAAAATTGTAACATAGTACTTTTATAAAACGCAAATTGTAAAAAACGGGGCAAGTGTTGCCAGTAAACGCTTGTAAAATTGTAACTTGTAACTTTATAAAACGGGACCCTGATGGAAACTAATATTGCACAGCCATGTAAGGCATAGCTTTGTATTCTTGTAATGTAGAATACAATAATCCGCTGCTCTATTTTTCAACATTTTTTAAGTAACTTTTCCCTCAGTAAATCCCTGATGGGACAGTAATAAATTGTTTACCTACTACATATTGCAAAAGATTAAAACTATTTTTTAACTCAATCTAATGCGACTGTTGTGACGATAAGAAGCCGTCATTGCCGACCGTTTAGTACAGGCTTATTGTGATTAGTCCTTATCTGTGGACGGCGATGACATTTTTTAAGATTTGAGGTTATACTAACAAAACGTCATAAATTTACGGAATCGCTTCACAATTCACAATATTTTTTACTGTTGCTGGGAAGTACACGATATAAATTTATTTAAATATAAATATATTGTGAAATTATTTGTGACGACGATGGACGAGACGCATGCATGTTGCTGCTGCCTGCGGCGTGCTCCGGACAAGGACCTGACGACGCCGTACACGCAACTCGGCATAACGGAGATATATTCCGACATGATCGAGCAGTGCTTCGATATACATGTTCGTACAACATCCTCGTACAATGAATTCAACTTACACTGCAGTTTGGATTTTTTTTTATTTATTTCAGCGGATATCTATATCTATCTACATTGATGGCCAGAAGACTATTATTATAATTTCATATTTTTATGTCCAGATGTTGGATGGCTCGGGCTCGCGCGGCATATGTTGGAAGTGCGTGGGCCGCCTGCGAGACGCGAGCGACTTCAAGCGGCAAGTGCAGCGCTGCCAGGCAAAGCTGCTGACGTGGCTGAAGGGAGAGAACCGCGTCAAAGGTAGCAAAGCCCTTCCATTGATTGGAAAAGTTCCAATCACATTACAGGTTTCAAAATTATTTCGGAAACTGTTAATTCACTGCACATTGATTGTGTAGATAAGATTTTTTACATTTACATTGCAGTGTCAGAGTAACAGTATCTGTAGGTGGAAACCTGTAGAGCCTAGTGCGTAGGGGCTTCCTGGCGCAGGCATGAGTTTCACGGGACTGTATTTTATCTTGGTTTTTTATAGACATGTAATGGCCTTTTCACATCACTTGCCAACCATCTTTTTGCAAATTATTCACTTGGCATACCAACATTTACCAAAATATTATTTATTATTATTATTTATTTATGCACAGGCAGCTTATAGCTGATGCGTGCACAATCAATAGAGTCTTGTGTTTTCGTTTCTGTTCCTTGTAAATTCATCAAGTCTATTTTTAAAAGAGTTCACAGATGACGCACTTATCACTGACTCAGGTAAACTGTTCCACTCTTTCACCACACGGTTAGACAAAAAATGGTGCCTGGGGTTGCTAGAACTTGGTGAGCGTACAAGTGCCAGTGAGTGCCCTCTCAAGTTACTATTTGTACGCCTGACAAACATATCCTGTAGTGACGGGACAGCGTGATATCCATTCAAGATCTTGAACGTTTCAATTAGGTCACCGCGCTGCCTTCGACGTTCCAGAGTTGTCAAATGCAACTCCTTAAGTCTTTCATCATATTCCTTGTGACGCAGGCAAGGAACCATTTTTGTGGCTCTTCTTTGGATCTTTTCCAGTAAGTTTATGTCTTTTCGAAAGTAGGGACTCCAGATTTGAAAACCATACTCCAGCAAAGGTCTTATATATGTCTTGTACAATTGGATAAACAATCGCTTATCAATGTAGGAGAAGGCCTTCCGAATGACGTACAACACTGAGTTAGCTTTTTTGGTGATGGTTAGGATATGCTCTTCCCATTTCAAATCCCGAGCGATGGTAACACCTAAATCCTTTTGTGATTCTACACTCTTTAACACTTTGGAATTAATGCTATAAGTCAGACACGGGTTATTGGTTCCAATATGTAGAATTGTACATTTGTCTAAATTCAGGCTTAAGAGCCAATCATTAGTCCATTGAAATATCCTATTTAAGTCTTCCTGTATAATATTATGACTAACTAAGGGATTTCCCATTATCTTTGTGTCATCAGCAAACACAGATATCTTGGACGCCAATATTGGCTTCAGGTCTGACAAAAATAAGCCAAACAATGTCGGTCCAAGCACGGAACCCTGGGGCACGCCACTATGCACGTCATAGTAATCTGATAAGGAATCACCCACTCTAACGCGGAACCTTCGACCTGACAAGAAGTCCTCAATCCATCTTAGCAATCTGCCTCGTATCCCGAAATGCTCAAGTTTGCACAGAAGTCTTTTTATTGGCACTCGATCAAAGGCCTTTTCATAATCGAGATAAATAACGTCAGTCGGCTGTTTGATATTCCAGTTCCTTGTCCAATCATCAACACATAATAGAAGATTTGTTACAGTGGATCTCCTCTGCATAAAGCCGTGCTGTTCATCCATAATTATGTGTTCACTTTCTATAAATTCTCTTAGATTGGCTGATATAATTTTCTCCATTGCTTTACAAATTATGCTGGTAAGACTTATAGGCCGATAGTTACTAGCCAATAATTTATCACCTTTTTTATAGATAGGTGTCACATTTGCTTCCTTCCAGTCTATCGGTAATTTACCATTATTAAAGGATAGCGTCATTAGGTGGGCTATCTTAGGAGCCAGGACTGATAAACACCGTTTTAGCAAAATAGAAGGTATCCCATCCGGGCCCATAGATGAACAGTCATCAAAACTTCTTATAGCCTTACAGACTAACTCGGGCGTAAAAACAATGTGCTCAAGCGTGTTAGCCACTCTGGGCATGCCAACAGACGGTATTGATATAGTATTAGGTTCCTTCACATATGACCTCTCAAACTGCTTGGCAAACAGATTCGCGACTTCCTTGCTAACTGTTATAATTTGCTTAGTATTGTCATCTCTCAAAGATTGAGGCACTGTTACTTTTGATGCTAATTGCTTCCTAACATAACTGTAGAACGATTTTGGTCCTTTCGCGATTACTCCTTTTTCAAAGTCCATTCTAGCTCGTCGCACTGCCGCAGTTGCTTTATTATTGAGATATCGGTATTTTCTATAGTTTTCGTCTGAGCCGTTAGCTCTGTACATCTTCCACGATTCCGTTTTTTGCTTGAGTATGTCTAAAATATTTTTTTTAATCCAAGGTTTAACATTGCTACGTTTTATTTTAGACCGTGTAAGTGGTATATATTGTTCAATAATATTCTGCGTTTTTATTTTAAAATCACTCCAGGCATCGAATACATTTGAATGTGTTGTAAGCAAATTGACACCGATCAATGCGAGCTCTATTTCACTGTAATTTGCTTCCAAGAAGTTTCTCCGTGGAGGCCCATCCGCTGCGTAAGAGCGGTCGTTTAGTTGCACCTGAATAGTTGCCATTAAGACGAGGTGGTCACTTTTTCCAATATTAGCATGATACTCAACTTTTGTACAAAGGTTACTTTCATTACATAATATCAAGTCTAGAATTGATTCTTGGTTATTTCTTTTCCGTGTTATCTCCGTTACTAATTGATCCAAACTAGTTTCCATGAGCATGTCGACAAAGCTTGCATGCAACATGTTGTATCCATCCAATTTTACTAGCGGCCACTCTAGGTCTGGTAAATTAAAGTCCCCCAAAATTAATACTGTGTGCCCTCTTGACGCGTGCTTGATTCTCTCGAATAAAAGCCTGTCTGAATCCTCATAAGTATAGGTGGGGGGACGGTATACACCAGCAATAAGTATTTTAAAATGGGAATACGTTATATTTAACCAAAGTGCCTCTATGTGATCATTACTATTCAAAGTAGGGTGTAGACTTGCCTGCAGGGGTACTTGCTGAAAATATTCACTAACGTAGATTGCTACACCACCCCACCCTCTACCATCATGTCTGTCCTTCCTAAATAATACATATCCATTTATATGCACCAAACTGTCACTTATCTGGGGTTTTAAATGAGTTTCAGTTATTACTATAAAGGTCGGTTTCAACTTATCAATTTCAACAAGCAGTAAATCTCTTTTAGCCATTAAGGATGCCAGGTTCGTGTAAAAGAATGTTAACTCCACTAATTTGGATTCTACTTTTTTGCAGTGTCATGCAGCTTCATAATTTTGGGAGAGTTGTTAACATATTTAATCTTTAAATCAGACTCACCATTTTTAATCCGCTGTTCCAGCTCCGCTTTAAGATTATTAAAGTACTCACGTTGATATGGCGTCTGGTCATTTCTTACTTTAATACCAGTGGGCAATTTGTTCCAATTTTTCAGTATATGAATGGCATTCTGCTTGTTGGGAAAGACAAGTTTTACAGGACGAGGTGCACTGCCGGGTTTTCTTTGCCCAAGACGAATCACAGCAATGGGGTTACCGCTAGCTGGAATGCATGCCAAATTTCTATTGATCTGGCCCTGGTCGTGCTGCTTACGTGTTTCTAGCTCATCAGTTCCCGATTCTGGTACACCAAACATAAGCACATTAGAACTCCTCCGCTTCCTTTCAGTCAGTTCCTGCAGGACACTTTCTATGCTGGAGCCACCATTTTTAGCCTTTTTCAAGTCCTCTATTTCGTCCTTTAATTCCGAAACCAATTTTCTCAGGGCTGGGAGTTGACGGACACCAAGTATACAGTCAGGACACAAGTACTTCAATGTCGGAGATTGCAACTGAATCACCCTAAGTTCAGTTACTAGCAACCCACTGCATTTTACACAGATTTGCCTTTCACAACCGTGACAATTTATTTTTGGATTTTTCTCATCTACAGTAGGCACAATATTACATTGCAAGCATGAAGCCATCGCAATTATAAGATTTTATAGGCACACACTAAAACAGTTTTAGGTTAGAATAAGTATAGTGCATAAATTGCAATCACTGTTCAATAACACTACACAAGTTCACCAAAATAACACTTAAACGGGGTAAATGGATTAAAATAAGTTAAAAGACACTATATTAGGTCGAAAACAACAAATTATGAACTTAATTTCGATTTTAAATAAGCAGATCAAATAAAACACAAGTGCTCTCAAGTGAGGGTATTTGCTTACTTTCATTTGGCTGAATTTTAATTTGGCAACTATGTTAGGTTAGGTTGGAACATGGTAATATGTGAAAGACATGTCTGAACAACATTAAAGTTGGTAACTAATCTTCAGGTAAAATGAAATATGTTAGTTGGGAAGTGAATTTTGAGAACCGGGATATGTATCCAACATGAAGAGACTCTTTGGAGAAATTTCTTGTGTTGTACAACTGCTAGAACCCAGTCACGGATACATCAATGGATCCACATGATCTGGTCCCAGCAGGCATTGTAAATAAAATGAACAAAAATGATGATAAGATTATAATGATGAAAGATGGCTAACCTTAATATAATTAACATTATCATTAATATTTAAACATGAAATAGACGTTTTACAATCACACTTCCTCACAAAAGGTGTTGATGGCCGATATTTCACAAGAGCATAGTAATGATCTGTGTTGTGTTTGTTCCATTTAGAGGAAGAACCCGCAGTGGAGCCCGAGCTGCAGGATGGAGACGGGGCCAGTGAGGAGCCTGTGTTGTGTGAGTACATGCTCAAACCTCAATGTTATATTAAATAAATAATAACATTATTATTTTCTTGAACATTCATGTCTCTTAATATTGATTTTAACAAGGATTCGTGCAAGATAAAACCTACTTGAATCCAAAGTTCACTTTTATGGTACTTTCTATTGAAGTCAAAAAATTTATGTTAGCATTTTTCTTGCCTCTAATTTTATCTTCTGTAGGAAAACTTTTTAAACAAACATCTTTTACTCATCCTATTTCATATTCTTGTCTATTGGGCTATTGTTACTCTGAAAATAATAGTTACTATGCTAAAAATGTTTAATTAAAGTTACCTATAACTCGTTCAGCGTGACATCCGTTACTGCAAAAGAAGTGTTTTTTACACTTTTTGACCAAATGACGAAATCACATGTTCATAGTTGCGTATTTTGATTTCGGTTTATTTTCGGTGTTGGAACTTGGAAGACTTACTATTTGTTCAAGTTTCGTGATGCTTTAAGGTTATTTCTATATTATTAATTATTATATAATATATAATAATTAATTATTCAAACTCTCTCAGAAAAGTGGCTGTGGCCAAAATGTTACATTAAACTACGATTTCAAATATGATTTTTTGGAAATAAAAAGAATACGAATTTATTATAAAATTGTTTAAAATCTTGCCTACTTCTAAAAATTCAGAATTATCCTCGATTTTGGCCATAGCAAATGTGTCCTGTGGAATATACATGCAGTTTTGCGACCTTGTTCTACTTGATTGGATATAATTTCAAAAGAAAGATGCCAAAATACACAAACCTTCCCAAATTCATTAACAAATGTATACAAACTAATTTACTATAGTTAAATAATTTACTGTAGATAGAGATATTAGTGCAGGAATACTGTGAATGTAACTAGCCATGAACATAAGTAGCTGCAACATGTTACATCATTTCCTGTACTCATTGTCAGCTATAATATAAATAGCTAATTATATATAAACTTTAGGGGAGGAGCATGCGGTAAAGTCAGAGATGCCATATGAAGATCTGCCAGAAGATCGACCTGATGAGATGTTGCGTGAGTATTTACAAATCGTTGGAGATATTCTGAGCTACTCCAGCTGGCTCGGAGCACATTAGAATGTTTCTTTAACATGTTGACTGCCATGAAGATCACCTGCTGGATTAAAAACATGCTGACAGCAAAGTTGTTACACAATAAAGTATATATTCGGGCACCGGCTGTAGTCGCGCTAAGATAAAAGTTTTACATGCTTAATATAGTTAATATTAGTACCTATTGTGCTTTTTTTTTTTTTTTTTTTTTTTTTTTTTTTTTCCTCTGGCTTTACTCCTTGCTTGTTTCCACAGCAAGGTGAATTTGCCAATGTCAAGGTGATTGTTGTTTTCCTTTTCCGATGGACTTTCACACGTGAGGAGAACGAGTTTCTATTTTTTTTTTTTTTTTTTTTTTTTGGTGATAGGATAGTATTGGGATACCTAAAAACAAACAATTTTATTTTGACTTCACAGACGAACACATGACAATTACAAAAGTTAAGCAAAAAAGCGGGAGCGGATGACAGTTTGTTAGTCGTGCCAACATGAAGGAAGGAAGACGAAGATAAAATTAGAATAAATACAATAGTTACATAGGTGATATAGATTAGAGTTTTATGTTATGAGCTTGAATAAATTTAATGAGAATACTAGTCAGAGGAGGGTCCATAAAGCAGAGAAGCGAGCTGAAGCAAGTAGGTCGTGGGATATAGTCAGGCAATGCATCATACAGTGAAGAATTGTACTTTAGGCACGCAAAGAAAATATGGTCTAAATTACCTTCGTCGAGGCCACATTCACACAATGAGCTATCCCGGACCTTAATCTTTGCCAGAAATACCGGTGAACAAACGTGGCCTAAACGCAAACGGCAGATGGTTGATGTGACCCACTTCGGAGACTTGCGGAATTTATAGAACCAAGGTTTGCGAGGGATCTGGGGTTGTATATTACCATAGTGCCGCCCAACTCGAATCCTGGAGGAGTCCCAGTACTCCTGCCATGCATAGAACAGGTCAGTTTGCGCACGTGTTAGTATGTCTGAGCTGTATATAACATTATGGATAACTAAGCCTGATGTGATAGCCTGTTTTGCCCAAGTATCAGCCGTCTCATTACCAATGATGCCACAGTGGCTTGGCACCCAACCTAAGATCACAAGAATGTCCCTAGCTTCCATTTGACGCAGGAGTGTTTTAATTTGTAGTATTAGTGGAAATTTACCTTTCATTCTGAACTGATTGCCCGCGATGGCTTGTAAGCAACTTTTACTATCAGAAAAGATGATGACTTTTTTAATATTGTGAGAGTCTGCATACTTAATTGCTTCCAGGATTGCCACTGCTTCTCCAGTAAAAATTGAGGATGATGGAGGACATTTGATTGTTAGGGCTATTTTGTATTTTGGAATCCAGACTGCTGCTCCCACACAGGTTGCGGGGTCTACTTTTGAGGCGTCAGTAAACATTGGTAGGTAATCTGGCCATTTATTTAATAATTTATCAAATTTATTATTTGCACCTGGATCATTTTTGAAAATGCCAAAGTCTAATAATACTTTGGGGGAGTAAATTATGGTTTCAAAAGCTATTTCAAATAAGGGGTTAGTTCCTGAACTATATGTGATTGAATTGTTGTTATTTAATTTTGATAGGGTTGTTATAATTCTTGGGGGAGTTTTATGTGTCCAATATCGGTTTTCAGTGACCTCAGATGCAAGGGACCGCAACCGTGGAAGGAGCCTGTGATTGGACATTGAAACAGCTTTAGTCAAGAACCTGTCAGCAAGATATTGTCTACGCAGGTGGAGAGGGGCCTCCACACACTCAACCTGCATGGCATTTTTGGGAGAAGACTTCATGGCTCCTAATATAATGCGCAAACATTTAGCCTGTATAAGGTCTAATTTGTGTAAGTATCCCTTGTTGCATGGTTCCATTATAAAAGACCCATAATCCATATGACTGCGGATGGTGGCATTATATAGTAACTTTTGACAATAAGGGTGAGAACCCCACCACACACCTGATAATGCTCGAAGCATATTAATGCTCTTTTCACATTTTCCTATGATGTATTTATGATGTGAAGTGCCAGACATATTATAGTCCAGAATGACACCCAGAAATTTCACAGACTCCTTATTGGGAATGATATCTCCATCACAGTGTAAATCTGCAGTGGGCATGTTTCTTCTACGGCTGAATGTCACTGCCGAGCTCTTTGATGGAGATAAAGTCAAGCCATGCTCATCAAACCAATCCTTCAGGTATCCTAAGGCTGTGTTCAGACTTGTTGTTGCTTTCTCCATTGACTTTGAGGAGGTATATAGTACCAAATCATCTGCGTACTGCAGGATATTACAGAATGATAGGACTGACTGCTCCAAATCAAAGGTGTAAATGCTATACAGCAACGGACTGAGAACCGAACCCTGAGGGAGACCTCTCCACAGTACACGAGGGGGATAGTAAGAAGTACCATCCCGGATTTTAATGGATCTACCCATGAGAAGGTTGGTGACAATTTGGACAATCTTCACAGGGATGCTCAGATTAAGCATTTTTGCTCTGAGCACCGGAAGAAGGACATTGTCGTAGGCTGCAGAGATGTCTAGGAAGCATGCCAACAGATGTTCATTCTGTGATAGGGACAGTCTAATGTCTGTGGTTAGTATATTTAGGTTATCCATTGTACTCCGCCCCTTGCGGAAACCGAATTGAGTATCAGCCAGAAGTCCCCTGTTCTCTACAAACCACTCCAATCTATTTTTAACTAGGTGTTCGAGAATCTTGCCCATTGTAGCAGAAAGCGCAATTGGTCGGTACGAACTAGCCAAATCTGGGTCTTTATGTGGTTTCAGTATTGGGATAATGACTTGGCTCCTCCAGTCCTCTGGAATTTCCCCTGTATGAAAAGTATGATTTAAAATGTTGAGTAGGTACTCTTGCGAAGATGCGTTTAGCTTGGTTAGGAAACAGTAGGGAATGCCATCTTGACCAGGTGTGGTATTTCGGAGTCCATCAAGTACCAACCTGAGTTCTGAGCTAGAAAACGGTCCTTCCAGAGGGCCTGCTGTTACAGACAGTAGTGGCGGTATTATGCAAGAGGCCTCAGGGACAGTTGGTGGAGCCAGCCTGTCGGCAAAGTCTGATAACCAGGGCGCATCTGAAGTTAGTATAGAGTCTGGCTTGGATGAGCCCCTAAATCTTTTAATCTTCTTCCATACTAGAGAGGGAGGTGTTCTAGGAGACAAGCTCTCACAGAACTCCTTCCAACCCCTTTTCTTAACCTTAGCCAGGAAACGTTTGGTATGAGCTGAAACTTTTTTAAAAGACAAGTAGTCATCCATGTTACCAGTTATGTTAAATTTATTTTCTGCCAAATTCCTTTTTTTAACTGCTGCAGTGCAGTCTGCATTCCACCAGGGAGGAGAGGGAATCATGTTTCGGGCAGGTTTTTTTATAGGTATAAATTTATCAGCAGACTCCAAGATCAGGTTTTTAAAGTTTGGATAAGCCATACCTATTGTGCTTGTTCTAGATGAATTGCTCGGGGCAGAAGTGGAGGACGGAGACAGGGCGGGTGAAAGTGATGAGTCTATGTTGCGTGAGTATCTATCCCTTAGCATATCTATGACGCTACGTGCATTGTGTCATGAATGTAAAGAAGATTTCGCTTTCCTTTTGGTTTTACATAATGTAGTACTTTACTTATTTAGTTTTTCAAGGTCAACATTTAGCTTATTTAATTGTATCATCCAAAATGACTGTAATGGGCGGCATTCGCGTGGTGTTTGTTGCAGTGGAGGCGCGGGCAGGCGAGTCGGAGGTGTCGGGGACGAGTGGCGAGGACTGCGTGTCGCGTGAGTACAGCTAGGACCATCGCCGCCAGACTCTACGGCAATTATTGTTGCAGTGGAGGCGCGGGCAGGCGAGTCGGAGGTGTCGGGGACGAGTGGCGAGGACTGCGTGTCGCGTGAGTACAGCTAGGACCATCGCCGCCAGACTCTACGGCAATTATTGTTGCAGTGGAGGCGCGGGCAGGCGAGTCGGAGGTGTCGGGGACGAGTGGCGAGGACTGCGTGTCGCGTGAGTACAGCTAGGACCATCGCCGCCAGACTCTACGGCAATTATTGTTGCAGTGGAGGCGCGGGCAGGCGAGTCGGAGGTGTCGGGGACGAGTGGCGAGGACTGCGTGTCGCGTGAGTACAGCTAGGACCATCGCCGCCAGACTCTACGGCAATTATTGATCACGCGCTGTAATTAGGGCCACGAGTGACTGATGTGTTGGCGATAGAAGGCACGATTTTTCAAATATTTTAGTTTGTTATTTATTTTTAGTATAAAGAAAAAAAAACGTGTCCTTTATAATCACCCAAAATCGTACAAACCATTCATTCCAAAACTATCTGTAAAAGGACAAAGTGGAATTAACGATAATAATATTAATTAAAATGTTTACACAGCATTACAGTATTAACATGCGAAGTTTAGCAACTCAACTACAGATGCCGAAACCGTCACTCATTTTCTGTCCCTCTCACACTTGCGTGGTCTCACGTTTGACTTGTATTGTTGTTGCAGTCTGTCCTCGCGCCCGGCGACAGCTCGCGATGACTTGCTCCGTGAGGCTCGAGCGCCTCCGCGGCGATGAGGGACACACGAGCATGCGCGGTGGGGAGAAACCTTACACGTGTGAACACTGCGGCGAACGTTACACTAACAAGACTATTTTAAGGAATCACATACAACATTCTCATCATTCGTCCAGAACCCAAGAGTTATCATGTGCTTTTTGTAATTCTAAATTTCATACAAAATTGCTTTTACTAGAGCACGAGAAAAAAGAACATGGTGTGTCGTATTTCATGTGTGATGTTTGCGAGTACACGACAGGTGATAAGAACAGTTTGCTGACTCATTTGAGCATTCACAACGTAAATACACAACCAAATCGTGAGATGACGCACGCTGACGTTAAGCCTTACACATGTAATATTTGTAAGTACAGGTGCATTACTAATTCAGATTTACGAAATCACCGAAGAATTTATACTGGGAAGAAGCCGTTTAAATGCAGCACTTGCGACTTGAAGTTCAGTCAGAAATCACATCTACAAACTCATGAGATGAGACACACTGGCGTTAAGCCATACAAATGTGATCTCTGTGAATACAGGTGCATTTCTCGCTCACAGTTACGAAGGCACCATATGATTCATACTGGGGAGAAGCCATTTAAGTGCAGCATTTGTGACTTGAAGTTCACTCAAAAAGTACACCTACAAAAACATGAGATGACACACACTGGCGTTAAGCCTTACAAATGTAATTTCTGTGAGTACAGGTGCATTCAGCGTATTCACTTAAAAGTTCACCAACATATTCATACTGGAGAGAAGCCGTTTAAATGCAGCACTTGTGACCTGAAGTTTGGAAAGAAACAAGCTCTACATTATCATGAGATGATACACGTTGGCGTTAAGCCTTACAAATGTAATCTCTGTGAGTACAGGTGTCGTACTAGTTCGGATTTACGAAGACATCAGAGGATTCATACTGGAGAGAAGCTGTTTAAATGCAGCGCATGTGACTTGAAGTTCACTCGGAAATCAACCCTGCAAAGACATGAGATGGCACACGCTGGCGTTAAGCCTCACAAATGTAATCTCTGTGAGTACAGGTGCATTACAAAGGCAGAGTTACGACAGCACCAGAGGATTCATACTGGAGAGAAGCCGTTTAAATGCAGCACATGTAACAAAAAATTCAGTCGGCGATCACACTTACGAACACATGAGATGACACACACTGGCGTTAAGCCTCACAAATGTAATCTCTGTGAGTACAGGTGCATTACAAAGGGAGATTTACGAAGGCACCAGAAGATTCATACCGGGTAGGAGATATTGATTTGGAACCACTGTAGCTATGCTAGTAAATTATAAAAAAATACAAAGACACCTAAAAGAGAAACATTCCGGTGAACAACGTTAGTGTAGTGTCCGCGAGTGGTCGGGGAGGAGGCCCGCGATACTGAACTCGACGGTTGCTGTTTCCAATTGTCTGTCGCCGGTAGGTTCACACGACCATCCATGTTTACAGGTATATTATCAGCAGGGCCCGTAATTTTCATGCCGATGACTTCAATTTGACGTCACGCTCCATTTAGGGTGATAACAAATAGTTTTATTGTTTATTATTAATCATTAGTCATCAATCATTTTAATCATGTACAAATAACTTCAAAAGTAGTATATTTACACGTGAAATAAATAATACCTACTTGATACATGAAACATAAATAAAACTATTTGATTTGTTTTTATGCATACATTTTATTCAATGATATTGTTAACACGTTTCAATAATTACGTAGAAAACAGAATTCGTCTTTAACGTAAAGCACGTACCTATCAAGTAGGTATTATTTATTTCACGAGTAAATATACTACTTTTTAAGTCATTTGATTGACGATTAATGATTAATAATGATCAATAAAAGTATTTGGGATCACCCTATATAGAGCGTGACGTCAAATTGATGTCATCGGCATGAAAATTACTGGCCCTGATTATCAGATAATGTTGTATTGTGGAATGTGTAACTTGTCATAAGATCGTTATATAACTATAATCATTAAGGACTTAATATGAAATATAATACATATAATGTATGTATAATTGAAATATAAATAATGCCCCAAAAGTATATCCTTTTTTTATTATAATAGTATTTTCTCAAACATGCGATGAAATATTGTACGTAGTTATGTTCCTTATAATAGGCTGCGAAGTATAATGTTTCAGATGCGATTAAGACAGAGGTCATAAGTGGAATTTAATACAAGTCTTGAAGGCCTAAGCCCCCAATGTGCTCTTTTTTAATTTCTTCCCACATACATTTGTGGCACAGGCTTCAGGACATTCTGCCACTATGCAATACTATGCATGTAAAAAAACTTTGATGTTTTTGTTGTTTATTTCATTGACTGGAAGATATTTGAGAAAAGCACTATTCATACCTCGCCCGGAAATATGGGGTTGCCCGCCTCAGACCGTCTATATGTCTTCGGCCGGCAACCCCTTTCGTTCCGGCCTCTATAGTAAATTAGTGATGCACTATTTATCTACTCGTGTTATAATAGGGAGCTTTAGCTTAAGCCCAGCCCAAAATAAGGTACCAGATTAAAAAGCTTCATTATATCTAACACTTTTGTTTTCAATACCTTTTCTACGAGTCAATAAAAATAAGTAACCAAATCCAAATAATTAAATAAATACGCCAAAACTAAGCATCCTGAGGTAACCGCTCGTTGATGTCATTTTTGCTGGCAAAACCGCTCGTTGACCAATCGCGGTCAAATGCATTATAGTTGCCTACAGCGTTGTATAATGAGTTGATTATAGTTGTGTAGCGAACTCGATGTATATAATGAGACTAATCTGTTTTGGGATTTCGATGTTTTAGGAATATGGTACTATGATATTTGGTTGTAGCGAACCGGAATCATAATTTTGTGAATTTGTGTACGTTTACGTTATCTTAATTGAAACATTACAGTCGACGAGTAGAGAATAGTTATTTGTTATACTAGGGAGCAAAGTGATTGTTTAACTCTCGTGCGAATATTGAAACCCGAGCAAGCGGAAGATTCCAGAATTTGAACCACGAGTGCAGCGAGTGGTTCATAAAATGGAATCTTGAGCGATGCGAGGGTTTTAAGGCACGAGAGTTGAACAAGCTTTGCTGCCGAGTGAAACACAACATTTTTCACTACACCAAAGCGAGGAAACATGCGAAATAAAACTCAAACATAACAAATTAAAAGATATTTATTTGCAAGTTCTCAACTTCCAAAAAATAAACAAATCAACAAATCTTGGCATCTTGGCGTGGCAATGCTTAAAAATTCAGGATAATTCCAAATTGAGACTCATGTAGTTATTGGCGATTTTTCTGTGATTTTCGGAATTATCCCACTTTCGCATCTCGCAATTACCCCAAAGCCACTAAAGTATATTAAACTAAGATATCACCTCAATTTTATCCTTCATTGAAATAGATCTGATTGTTATATTACTTATATACATATACATAATTAGTACTTAAGTAGTTACAGTATTTAAACTATTGCTGTAGTCAAATTAAACAATATAGATAAAATAAAGAGTGAAAGAAAATAAAACACGACCGAATTCGTTTATTTTAAAAGAAAAAAATATTCGTATGCGTTTGTAATGTATAAACGACTTTACACCCGGGTGCGAATTACGTAATAATTATGTGCGCTTAAATTCGTGCCTCAAACAACTCGGATGTCGGAATTTAGTGTTGCCAGGATGGTGACTTCTGGTCTCTTGTATTTGAGTTAGTGACGGAAGATATGTTATTGCGAAATTATTATTTTTTTTCGCATCCCAAACCATACGGGAGTGTTATAATTGTCTTGTTTTCCTTTTCCTCGTATTGGTCTCTTCCTGCGGTGAATTGGATTTCGTTACTGGCAACCCCGCGGCGGGATTGAAAATGCAAGTCAAGATGGCTGGCAGATCTTTCTTGTAGCAAACAGCGCAGACGTCGCGTTCCCTTATTTTGGGTTTTATACGGGGCAATACCGTTTCTCCTGTTCGGTCTCAGGGCCGCGTGCCGACGTTGAGACGATTTCCCGTGCGTTGGCGATTTGGGCCGCAGATATAGTGACGCTACTGTAACGCCTCGAGTCGACATTTGTCGCCTTCCAATATTCCGCTGGACAATTTTCCTCATATTGTTTTGGGCGTGACCCGACCGCCGAGTCTCATGCCGAGTGACTGTCCCTCCGGAGTTGACATTTGCTAACACCAACCCCGCTAAACAATTTTCTCCGACAGGTAAGACTCATTAACCTTTTTTTAAGCCCTCGGCGGCGCCACGCCGTGCCTGGTGTTAGGTGCTACGTACTTTGGTGTAACCAAATTGAGGTTATGACATGTGGCACGGCCGCGTGGACCGCGAGGTTCATTTAGCCACTCCAGGGCCGGTACGCCACACTACTCAGACTTCATTTCCTTGGTGGCCTCAATAGTCCATCCCGACGGACGAGTATATCGGGGCCATTTAATCAACTTCTATTCTCCGGGTATTTCAGGAGGAGTCTAGTACGGGCCCGGTTGTAGGCGGTCATCTGAGCGAGTGGCTGAGCAACGGGGACGTCGAGGGCACTGGAGTCGCCGTCGTGAGCCGCGAACCAGCTAAGCCCATATCAATATTCAATTCAAAAAAAGCAACCTTAAACATTTTCGAGCCGGTTCAAAATTAACTTAAATTAGATAGCTCCGAGTAAATTCTTATTAGCGTAATCGACCAAACATCACCAAATAAGATACCAATACTGCTTACTAGAGTCTAAGTGAAAGAAATAAACATTTATTTTGAATGTGTTGTTTTCCTGGGAAAGTCCAGATAGATTTACCCTATTACACGTTCTGAAATTTGCATAGTGTCAACACTTTCATTTTCCTATTGTTTTTATTTGTCGTATTTTTAGAACTTCTAATTAAAAGCCTTTTACAACAAAATGTGGTATTTAATTTGGATTTTAGCATATTGAATATAATATTATGAAAGGTTCATGTGTATGAATCTGTTTGAAACTATTGAGTTTTCGAACGAACTGTCTAGTTCAAACGTCAAAAAGCTTATTGCACTCTCAGGTCGTATAAGTTCACGGGCATTCAGCTTCTAAGAACCAATCCTAGCCGTAGGTGGGCTTTGCTACTATGATAGTGACGTTTAAGTGCGTTGCTATTGGGTATCCCCATCGCCAATCGCCAACGCCAATTTTTATTTGTCATGTGTCAAATTATTTCTGTTACTGACGCCGTGACGCCATAAGTATTTGTGTACAGTTTTTTCGTCGAGGTAGTGAAGTGTTTGTGTGTTGATTAATTTCCATACCTTTATTTCTCCGTAATAATTTTGATTAACAAAATGCGTTATAAGTGCTCCAGGCTGTGATGGTTCAAGTAAGCAAAAGGACGCCATGCTCAAAATGCCGGCGGCTATTGAAAAACTTATGTTGTGACGTAGAACAATCGTCAATCACCGAAGCCCAATTTGCCATATTAGATGGCTTGACATAGGATGAAAATTAAATAGGCAAACTCTATATTTGCCATAAACATTTTGAGGTTAATTACGTCTCTTCGAATATAAGATGAAAGCTGAATGCGCGTCCAATATTATTCGCCATCCCACAGATAGCCAGTGGAACACCAGCTTTAACATATCCTGATACAGGTATGAACTGTTATTACTGTGAATTCCCTTTTTATCATACATTTTAAGAAATAGAACACGCAGTTTTTTGTCCTTATAATTCTGTTACAGATACCATAGGAACGCGAAATTTAAAATGGATAAGCTAACCCATAGGTAGCCCATATTAGGTTTTCTTTCACTTTTCTCCTGGTGCATATAATTGATTGATATTTTTTTGGGTGTCTTTATTTCGTGCACGTGATATTTTATTTATGTAGACGACATTTGTTTATTGGTGTGAACATTTCATTCGTCACGTATGTTAATCAATCAATTATTTACACGTGTTACTAATTCTATTCAGCTTACAGATATATTTATAGCAGTTTTGAAAGGGTTTATTAAGGTTAAGTAGATACAACGTTTGTGTTGTGGCTACTGAAATCATAGGCTGAAATTTGTTTTAGCCATGGTTTTATTTCAATAAACTACTTTTTGAGTTTTGTGGATACTTTGAAAACACTGTTACCTATATACACCAATAATGTATGTCAGCTATATATTTTGATTTATTACGTTTTGGGGCATGGCATTTAATTTTAGTGAGTAAATGGTAAAGCTTTATGTAGCTTTTAATCTTTGTTGTTTTAATTTTTTCTATTATTATAAACTAATAATATAGGGTGTTCGTTTTGATTTGCCTTAAATTAGACTGGTTACTTGGGACATTAATAGAAGTTGTCAAGTATATTGGCTTTTGGAAAATTCGATATTTTTTTTTATTTTCATACATAATAAATGAAATGGTAAATGTGAGATAACCTTAAGGATAAAATAAAAATTAATCTCAGGTGACTGACGGCACATGTCAAATTAAGTAACATTAGAATGTAATAAAGGTTGCAATACACTTGTTCAGTCATTAAACTTATTATTTTAATAACTCAATAACTTAGAAATTAATTATATTAGACCTAAATAAGCTTCCCTTAAAGTTATAGCATATGAGGAAAAACACCCTGTATATATTCATATGGCTAATGTAATTTTATTGTACTAGGATTCATCGAGGTTGGAAGGACAGAACACTCATTTGCTAGGAAACAGCATTATGACCATTCACATGCCATGTCTCCCATGAGTCAATCAACTCATGCTGTTGGCGGACCATCCCAAAATGTAGCTGATTCTGCCTGTTCCGGTATAGTATACTTAATTGAACAATTATTGCTATCATTACAATATTTTTAATTTAAATCTCGCAATACTACCTGTCACATTTAAACCAGTAAGTAGTAGCTAATGCCATCAGACATCAGTAAACAAACCATTTTGATTTTTAATCCCATGTGTATTCTTATTCTTATGGGACATTGGTTTTTAAATATATCTACTTTCTCATAAAGCTCAATAAAGGTATGTGTTGTGGGTACTGTAAGCGAAAATATATACATAGAAAATAAACATGACTATGGAACAAAAAAAATATTTTTGTGAGAAATACACTAATAGATGTTTTCACTTTTCACCGGGTGTTGCCTACGCTGTCGGTAGCAATATATAAGTTTAGTTCGCTTATTCATTAAAATATAATTTTCCTTTGTTTGATTTTATTTTCAATTCATATTGATCTGCTTCTGCATCGGTAACACCGGGCTTCAAACCTAATATTTAATTAAAATGTTTAATAATTAAAAATACATTTTTTGTTCTTCCAGCTGACCGTTCAAACTTTCAAACACCACTTTAGCCGGGCTGCCACTTGAGCCTACTCCAGCAGATAAAGGTAATAACAACATTAATCAAGGCATCTAGCAGATTACTGTTAGTTAATAGTAAATTGTTACGTTACCCAAGCGTTGAAAGTGACTCATGACACCTAACATATTTCAATTATGAGTGTGAAATTGATGCTTTCA
This sequence comes from Thaumatotibia leucotreta, assembly GCA_025490895.1. NCBI lineage: Eukaryota > Metazoa > Arthropoda > Insecta > Lepidoptera > Tortricidae > Thaumatotibia > Thaumatotibia leucotreta. The sequence goes on along the minus strand of JALPQI010004096.1, from coordinate 47,085 downwards.
CCCGAAGTAAACACTTTTAATTTTGACTGTGAGGAAAATAAAATACTACAGTAAATGAATATTACCTATATGTAAATGTATATCTAACACAGACCAACCATATCCTACCTCCAACATTTCCGCAATGGCCATTGGCCACCTTGCCACTGATAAGTGATAACTAGATTTTACCTAATCAAGTTGGTCACGAGGCACATCCAGATGAAAATGGAAACAATTGTGTCTGTTGTTGGACCACATGGCAATTAAAAAAATACTTTCTCTCCACCCTAGGGATGAAAACACTATTTTCTTGTTGGCTTGAAAATTTGACATTTCGAAAAAGTTTTATCGATTGAGATTTATAATTGTTAAACTTAATCATATATTTTTTTCTACTTGTCGGCTGTAGTATTTGAATTAAGATTACATATACAAAATTATAATCATACATTTTCATCGAGTTTGCTACTCAACTGAACTCATTTAATACAACACTGTAAGTTAATTGAATTTGATCAATAACGTACCAGCAATAAATACATCAACGAGGGGCCACCCCAGGATCTGGACTTCTTTACGGCGTATTAACTTGTGTTCATATCATTACTTAGATTTGTTTACTTATTTTTATTGACTCGTAGAGAAAGTATTATGCACAATAGTGTTGTAATGAATGAAGCTTTTCAATCTCGTACCTTATTTAAGACACTCAGCACGCTTCGTGGCCTTAACACGGTACTCGAATGATCTCTATTATCTATAACACGATTGTGTAAAATACTATTAGATTGGTCCGTCTCAATGGAAATATCCAATACCCATAGTTTGTTAGGATTCCGTAGCCAAAATGGCAAAAACGGAACCCTTATAGATTCGTCATGTCCGTCTGTCACAGCCGATTTACTCGGAAATTATAAATGCTACAGTGATGAAATTTGGTAAGGATATGTGTTGTATGAACCGCTACAGGATTATGATACTATATTGTAAAAAAATGTTTGGGGTGGGGGCCCTCCATACATGTAACTGAGGTAGTTAATAAGATTTTTTTTTAGAACTATATATGCGTGCGGGGTATTAATGCAAAGGTCTTTGAAAATGATATAAATAATAATAAATAAATAAATAAATATCTTGGGACATTTTACACAAATCAACCTAGTCTCACGGTAAGCTCAATTAAGGCTTGTGATGTGGGTACCAGGCGACGATATATATAATAGATAGATACATATAGATACTTAAATACATAGACAACCATGACCAAGGAACAAATATTTGTGATAAATAAATACACAAATAATGCCCTCGCCGGGATTCGAACCCGGAACCTTCAGCTTCGTAGGCAGGGTCACTACCAACTAGGCTACGGAGGCTGAGGTTTATAAAGGTTTATAAACCTCATTTTTATTTAAGCGAATCGTTTTCGAGATATCTGCTCTCAAAGTCCGGAAAATGTGTCCCCCCCCCTCTATTTTTTAAACTACGCGGTATAAACTTAAAAAAAAAATGTTATGCACATTAATAAATTCTATCAACAATTTTTGGTTTGATTAAATTATCTTTTATAGTTTTTGAGGTAAGTAGGTTGATTTAACCGTATTTTTTAACGATAAATTGATAATGGTTCGGAACCCTTCGCGCGCGAGTCCGACTCGCATGTAATTTCTAGGGCTCGCGGTCGTGTCCGGGTTTCGTGTCAACGTTTCTCAAACCCGTGTTCGTGTTACACGTACACGGGTTTATGAGTTTATTGTATGAAATAGACCTTATTGCGTAACAGATAAGAGTCGAAATTTATAAAACATTAATAAAAAGTTATATCGGCTGACCTTTCCTGAACAGGTAGTGTTTTGTAGTGTCGAATGATCTTATTTGCATTTGCTCAAACTATTTCGAACAAGTTCGGTTCGGTCTTAAGTACCCGGGTACCCGGGTAGCACGCGGTTTCGTGTAAACGGTATCCGTGTATTGGACACGGACACGGGTACCCGGCGGGTTCGTGTAATTCGGGTTCTTAGTACCGTCGGGCTTTAGAACACGGGTATCCGGTTTGGCGGTTTACACGTGTACCGTGAGCGCGTGAGCCCTAGTAATTTCTCGGCATGCTTAACCATACTAAACCCTATTATTTGTACTTTATGATACAATCAAGAAATAAAAAGAATCAAACAAGAAATAAGCATTTTTTCATCTATTTTAAATTTTGCATTATTTTTGGGACAGCCTTTATATTACGTACAAGCGTAAATTCTAACTGCTGATGAAGAATAAATTGTGGTCCGGTACTTCATTTCATGTACATGAAATTTAAATCAATTACACACTGACCCCCTTTATTCGTAAACATCTGCTAACTTAGCAAGCCGGGTTATTCCCACCTGTTACCACCAACTTGACACCAGTGGTAACAACTGGGATTTTTTTTCCCACCTGTTACCACCAGAGTCAAGTAGTGGTAACTACTGGGAAAAAGAATTCCCAGTAGTTACCACCAATCACTTTAGTGGTAACTACTGGGAAAAATAAATCCCAGTTGTTACCACCAAGTACTTTACTAGTAATGTGCTTGTTTTTAATATAATATATACACAAAATACTTTGCCAGTTATTAATAAGGAGCTAATTTTATGAATATTACTTTATTTACAAAATGTCTTATTAACCATCGAATTTCACTAAAAAATTAATACATTTTGAAAATATAATTTTTACTTTTTTTTAATTATGTTGTCAATATTACCTACTCTGAATCTGAACCAAAAATATTAAGAACTATGTATATTGTATAGGAGCATTTCTATTTACCCATGTAAGAATTTGTTAACAGATAGTTACATTTTCAATGTGTGTTTATCTGTAGATACATAAAAACATTACGTATACACAGTGTATTAGAATTGAATGTGTCCATACTTGCACTTATTTCTTACACGCTTGTAAGTGAACTGACTTGATTATCACAGGGGCAGGTAAAAAGGGATGACGGGTGACCGGCTCGTAGAAGGGATAACTTTAATTTTTCATCGTGTTGTTTTAACGGATTACGAATCTCAATCCTTTTTTAAGATTATTATAACTACTACAAGGTTTTAGGTACTTACACGAAAAATGAAATATTGAAATATTCTTGTTTTGAATAAAAAATCAGTGTAATTCGTCTTTATTTGTAGTATAACATTTTATAATAATTATAGTCTCTGGAAATTGTGACCATTGTATAACAGAGTTTATGGCTACTAGGTATCCTATTGCAATAGTACTAAATATTAACTTAGTGGTAACTACTGGGAATTCAAATTCCCATCTCTTACCACTAAACTAATTGGTGGTAACTACTGGGAATTCTTTTTCCCAGTAGTTACCACCAATTAGTTTGGTGGTAACAGTTGGGAATTTTAATTTCCAGTTGTTCCCAGTGGTAACAGGTGGGAAAAAAATTCCCAGTTGTTACCACTGGTGTCAAGTTGGTGGTAACAGGTGGGAATAACCCAGCAAGCCGGTAAGTATTGTATTGTTTGTCCTTTTCGGTCACCCTCATCCACAAGAGTAAAACGGACTACCGATACTTAGCGGCTTGTTAAGTTAGGAGGTGTTAGGGCGTTTTCACAAACCGTTGTTGAAATCACCTTGTTATTTAATTCGGACAAGTTTGTGTTTGTTCTACTCAGGATCACGAGCTCTTTCGATTCTAATAGGAGAAAAAAAAATGTCCCAAAAAGTTTTTTCCATTACGTTACCGTTTTTTCATAGATGTTCAAAGGCGGTAGGGTAATGGAAGGAATGAAAAGTGTATGAAAATTATGGGACATATTTTTCCTCCTAACAAAATCGAATGAGCTCGTGATTCTGAGTCGAATAAGCCTAAACTTGACCAAGAACAAGGTGATTTCAACAACGGTTTGTGAAAACGCCTGTTTATGATTATGAATAAGACGGTCAGTGTGTAATAGGGCTCGCGGTCGTGTCCGGGTTTCGTGTCAACGTTTCTCAAACCCGTGTTCGTGTTACACGTACACGGGTTTCTGACCCGATTTACACGGGTATTTAAAGTCCATATAAATAATATCCGTCTGCACGGGTACACGGGTATTATTTACACGGACTTTAATTACCCGCGGGTTCGGGGACGTCCTACCCGAGAAGCGTACGAATGGGTCGTGAGACTTGAGAGCTATAGTACAAATGGATAGATAAGCGGAAGGCTAATTGTATGAAATAGACCTTATTGCGTAACAGATAAGAGTCGAAATTTATAAAACATTAATAAAAAGTTATATCGGCTGACCTTTCCTGAACAGGTAGTGTTTTGTAGTGTCGAATGATCTTATTTGCATTTACTCAAACTATTTCGAACAAGTTCGGTTCGGTCTTAAGTACCCGGGTACCCGGGTAGCACGCGGTTTCGACACGGGTACCCGGCGGGTTCGTGTAATTCGGGTTCTTAGTACCGTCGGGCTTAAGAACACGGGTATCCGGTTTGGCGGTTTACACGTGTACCGTGAGCCCTAGTGTGTAACCGTCGCGCTATCCGGAGACGTTAAATAAATAAGAAGTACTTACAACTTGTACGCATAATGTTATTTTTTTAAATAATAGTTCCAAAACGAAATCATAATCATAAATTAAATTATGTGCTATATCTACACTACATCAGTGGCGGCTGTACCTAAAGGCTGGGTCACACCGGATACGTGTACGTGCACGTGCACGTGCGCGTTGTAGCTTATGTAAACGTCATATTAGATGGCACACCGCTTGCGCACCGTAACGCAGCTCCGTCGAGACAAAACCGGTTGCGTGCTGCGTGCACGCAGCGGAGCGGCAACGTCGCTGCGATGAGCGCAGTGATGACGTAGTATTTACCGGCGTTCCCTATGAGACGGCGAACCGAACATGTTGGGTCATGCATTGCTTGGTGCTGTGCGGCTCTCTTGTTTTTGTAATCGATTGCCAAATACGACGACGGGCGACGGGTAGCGGCGGGCGGCGGCGAGGAGAGGCGGGCGGCGGGGGGCGGAGGCCGGGGGGCGACGGGTGGTGGTGGGTGGCGACGGGTGGCGGCGATCGGAGGCTGGGGGTGGCGGGCGGCGGCGGATGGTGGTGGGTGGCGACGGGTTGTGGTGGGAGAAGGCGGATGGCGGGCGGCGATGGGTGGTGGTGGGTGGCGACGAGTGGTGGTGAATGGCGACGGGTGGTTGTGGGTGGCGACGGGTTGCGGTGGGGGGAGGCTGCGGGTGCAGGCGTCGGGCGGCGGTGGGTGGTGATGGGTGGCGACGAGTGGTGGTGGGTGGCGACGGGTGGTGGTGGACGGCGGCGGGCTAAGGCCGAGGGTGGCGGGCGGCGGTGGGTGCGGTGAGTGGTGACGGGTGGTGGCCGGGGGTGGCGGATGGAGGTGGGCGACGATGGGTGGTGATGGGTGGCGACGGGATGCAGTGGGGGGAGGCGGGTGCCGACCGGGGGTGGTGGCGGGTGGAGGCGTTGGGTGGTAGGTGGTGGGTGGCGACGGGTTGCCGTGGGGGGGGCACCCTACACCCCCGGCCACCACCCGTCGCCACCCACCTCCCCCTGCCGCCGCCTGCCACCCTCGGCATTAGCCCACCGCCGTCCACCACCACCCTTCGCCACCCACCTCCACCCGCCGCCACCCCGGTCACCACCCGTCTCCCCCCACCGCAACCCGTCGTCACCCACCACCGCCTGCCTCCCAACGCCTCCACCCGCCGCTAATCACACAGCGGTGCTGCAGCGTGCGCCACCGTTGCGTGCACAGCTCTGCAGCTCTGCGTGCACAGCTCTGCGTGCGCAGCTCACGGTGTGACATGAGTGCCGTGCACGCCACGCAACGCGCACGTGCACGTGCTCGTACACGCATCTGTGGCGTATACCACAAAACTTTACAAGCGTACAATTCTACAAAATTGTATAAATTCCCATACAAAAAGTTGACAATTTTGTAGAATTGTTCGCTTGTAAAGTTTTGTGGTAGGTATAGGGGCCTGGTGTGACCCAGCCTTAAAGTGTGGTCGTGCACTGTACAAAGTGTACAACCATATCTCGACCTGAGAGGCATAAGGTCGGTTCTGTGGGTATGAGATAGAAATTATATTATAATTTAACAGGATCGTCATCAATATCATTAATAAACATTTTTAAATACTCCACGACATTCCTATATTTTTATTTTCATATTTAAAAAATAATTATGTAATCATTCACTATGGCGAAGTCCTTAACCCTCTAATGCATAAGACAGGCAAAAATGCATTTCAAATTTGAACCCTAACAGCAGTCAATAGAGTCCAAAACCAATGAAACCATATTTGGCTTCGTATGCATTAGAGGGTTAAAACTATTTGTTTCGCTCGTACTAAAAGTCATCCGTGCGCTCGGCGGAGCGCACTCGTATCAAGTTCTAATTGTATAGGAATCGCGGCTGGAATCACCTCTGGCGGATGAGACAGAAGATGCTACGTACAGTCGGGTTCAAAATGCATGCTTGCATGTGCAGTTTTAAGACTTTTAAGTAAGTTTAAGTTTTTAAGCCGTGTGGTGACGGCAGTAAGAATACATTTGTCACTACCCCAACTCCTCCTGCGGGTGTCGTAAGAGTCGACCAAGGGATTGAAGTGTCACTGACCATTCTACAAGATTGATGATGGGCAGCAGCGTCATCATAGTGGACACATTACTGCGATCGCAAATCCGCTTGCCCAGCGTGGCGATTATGGGCATTTACCTCCTAATGCGTCTATACGCAAAGTTAATAGGAGAGGCCTACGTCCAGGTCGTCCAGCAGTGGACTAATATAGGCTGATGATGATGGTGGACAGTTTATGAATGAATTCATTCATAAATCGTCCATTCAATTCTGAACGCCACTGTACAAACTGCAAACTGTATTGAAGAAATTTGCGAATTTCGAGCGCCGTCCCGTCCCGACTGGGCTGTGCCGAGTTGCCGATGATTTCCGGAATTAACCGAATCGATACAAAGCGGTCGAAGCGGCTGCCACCGGCGCGGCTCGCTGTATTATTTTTTTAATTGCATAATTATACAATTTAAACTGTAGATAAAGTAAATAAAATTATAAATAGAAAATAAAATGCGCGTGTGAAAACGAATGAGCCAATTGCATTTTTAAATTACATTATTTTCCATACTAAGTGCACCACCGGTTCCCGAAGTCAGTAGCCGCCACTGATCTACATGTCATGAAGCCTAACCGGTAACCCACTCTCGGCCAAGCTTCAAGCGAGCGCACACATTACTCTGGGCCACCAGTGCCACCACCACTGTCAAAAACGGAACCCTTAATAGATTCGTCATGTCCGTCTATCTGTCCGTTATTATAGCCGATTTACTCGGATTGAATAAGGATATGTGTTGTATGGACCCCTACATAATTATGATGTATGATACTAAGAGTATATTGACAAAAATTGGGGTTGGGGCCCTCCTTACATGTAATTGGGGGGAAAGAAATGTTTTTCGATGTAAATAAGCGTGCGGGCTATCAATAAAATTTTCTAAAACACATTTCAATTTCAGCGAATCGTTTTCGAGATATCAATTTAAGTGTTATTTTGAGTATGTGCTTATATTGGAGACGCTGGTTGAAATATTTGTTGCTACGGAAACCATCGTGCGCGAGTCTGACTCGCACTTGACCGTTTTTTTTTTTAAATATAATGGGTCACAGCCTGGCGCAAACACTATCGACTGCCGCCAATGATGCATTCCAGACGGATAGTTAAAGGACCCCGGGCCTAAAGTATGGAAAATGTGGTTTCAGTCAAATCTTCTGAAATTTTGATATGTTATAGATTTCAGTGCCCTGAACAAAAAACTCTATGGGTGCTACCGCGGTTTCCAGGTCCCTTTCCATGTTCTGCTCGATTTTGTACCAGATAACAAAGTAGTACTTAGTTCTACTTCGGGTCTATTTATTTAAACAATTGACATTAGTTTGAAACTTTTTCGTGATAATGCTGGTTAGTTAATAGTACATTGTGTATTTAGGGCGGTAAGTAAGAATTTGCGAACGAGTGGATCAGTATGGAGAAGTGTATATATATTAATGCCCTTGACTGTACACACAATGTTTTTCATCACACCTGTGATGGAAAAAAGTAAATAAAACAATATATTTTCACAAAACTACTCTAAAATGGTCTAAATCAGGGATGACTTAATTTCATCATTTTCATAAAATAAATCTCGGCGCGGCGCGCGGTGTGCGCCGGACCGCGCTAGTGCGACGTAATGTTGTATGAAAATCCTTGACGGCCTACTAGGACGTAATGACAATGACGCACCTACGGCGCGCATCACCGCAGCGTATTGGCGCACTTACCGAACAGGTGTGATGAAAAGACATAAAACGTCTACAATGTCAACTTCATACGCACGTGATTGACTTATCGTTTATAGCTAAATGTGTGATTCTATAATACCTATACCTACTTACGGTCTTCGCACACTATATCAACTCCACACCCACTCGACTCAAGTCTTATCATTTAAATTAAAACCCTGTGTCATATGTTCAAGGTTTAATTTCAAAAAAAATATATTAAAATAGTGTACGACGAGTGGCCTACGCATCGTACACTAAAGGTCAACCCCGACTTGTTTGTCACGCAACGACCACACGTTGTCCACGTAACGACTATGCGGTTGCGACTGACGTGTATCGAGCAACCATTTTCATTGCCCACTCGTTGACACCGCATTGTCCACTAGTGACCATTGGGTGGATCAACTAGTTGACTACTCATCGTGAGTGTGAGTAGAGTTGCTGCCGCGTTGGCGTGGAGTTGTTAGAGTGTGCGAAGACCTTTAACATTGTAAAATATGAACTCATTCAAACATTAGAAAATATGGCGCTACTTTTAAATAGAGGACATTGCTTCGTATGTAATAATGCTGTTGTTTTTCGTGCACTGCGGCGGATACCTACCAAAAAACAACGAAGAAAAAATTCTATCTGCTATTTCGTTCAGATAATCTATTGAACAACATGCCGGCTGAGTTCAACAACGAGTCCCGTGTGTGTATTAATTGTGGCCGATTGCTGAACTCAGCCGGCATTGTATGTATGTAGACGTTTTATATCTTTAACTAACCAGCATTATCACAAAAAAAGTTCAAACTAATGTCAATTGCTTAAATAAATAGACCCGAAGTAGAACTAAGTACTACTTTTTTATCTGGTACAAAATCGAGCAGAACATGGAAAGGGACCTGGAAACCGTGGTAGCACCCATAGAGGTTTTTGTTCAGGGCACTGAAATCTATAACATATCAAAATTTCAGAAAATTTGACTGAAACCACATTTTCCATACTTTAGGCCCGGGGGTCCTTTAAGATTCTAATAAATCAACCTTTTCCATATAATATAATATTTTAGCCTATATAATGTCCCACTGCTGGGCACAGGCCTCCTCTCATATATGAGAGGGACTGGGCTATATAGTCCCCACGCTGGCCCTAAGCGGGTTGGGAACTTCACATACACCTTTGAATTTCTTCGCGGATGTATGCAGGTTTCCTCACGATGTTTTCCTTCACCGAAGGAAATTTTTCCATATTTAACATAAAATTGTTTATGTTACGGCGATATGCTTAGTTCTATAGAAATCATACCTCTCATACAATCATTTGTGTTATTCGATAATCACAAAGTCTTCTAGTTCCTTGATTGTCTTATCTTTTGAGTAATTGCTATGGCTTCGTGGTCTGCGGGCGACCTCTGTAATAGCACTTACAGTGTTATCCCTTATTGGCATGGATATGTGTACATATTAATGATTTCTAAAACACTACAAATTGCCCAATCAAAATACGCCACCATTAAAATTCTTTCAATCGCGAGACGGCGGCGCTGACCGCGCCCGCTTGGGTTGCTGAATTTGTAACTTAACATACAGCGTGCTTTATAATAAATATAATAATAATAATCTGAAAATATGGCTCATTTTTTTATTCATTTGTATTAAGAGGGCGCATACACCCAAATTGCAGCACGGAGATTGCATTTTAAGATGTCTTAAACATGAAAATATGCCACAATATCATACATACAGAAACTACATCATATTTGCAAGGGCTGATAGGGAACAAATCCGCAAAGGATTGAAGTTCGCTCGATAGAAATCGACCACGAAAACATGTCTAATTTTCGGGGAGATTTTATTTCCTGACGTTACTTTGCATGCTATAATAGTAATAATTTAGTATTTTGTAGCTTAAACTAATGCCGAGGGCTGATAGGCAAAACTTTTTTTGTAGGTTGTCATGTTTAAGAGATAGAGAAGTAAGAAGCATTTGGCGTATAGACCCTTTTTATTTCGCGCGCTGTGTTCTCTCCCGTCGCGTATTTCGCGCGATTTGCTATATCTTCTATTTCCATCCGTGGGCGCGGCCAGTCGCGATCACTCCGTTGAGACGAGAGGACTATGCTCGACGAGCTCATGACGGTAAAATGAATTTAATTAAATCTTTGAAGGTCTGTTTCACATTTAAACCGAAGTTTTGAACCATTGGGTAATATGACTAATCAATAAAACTTCATTCAACAAGTTTTTCATTCATCATTAATGAAAAACATTATCTTATCAGATTTTATAGTGGAAACGAGGGACATACATGCAGTATAAGCAAAAATAGCCGATGAATTTTTTGGATCGCGTAGGTTTGTATACAAGTAATAGGTATTTCGTATGTAAGTCGCGAGACTCAAATTTTCAATCGAAAACGAGGAAGCTCGACCATTCGCGTCTACTTCAAAAATAACAGATTTCCTTGTCTGAAAAATTGGCATGCTTGTAACCAAAAAATGTTTAGCATGTGGAATACAGGGTGGAAATTCTTTTTGGGTCAGTGAGGGCAGCTACGAGATCCAGAGTAGCTACGCGAAAATGGTCTTGGAAGACCTTCCCTTTATTTTAACTTAATGAAGATTGGCGTTTAAAGATTTTGGAAAAAACATACAGGGTGCGTGAAAATGGTCATTAGTGACAAACTTTTTTTTTTTGATGCCAATCGATCCTGTTTCTGTTCAGGATCAAAAGCATGTATGAGACCAAAAAAAAATTTTCGGCTAGAAAAGCCGCAAATCATGAATTAAATTTCTCATACAAATTGTATGAAAAATATCTTTGGTCACATACGAGTTTTTGATCCTGAACAGCAGAGTTGGGCATTTCGTAATCAATTTCCGATTACAATATCACTTGATTTTACTTTGTAATGTAGGTACTTATGGGTATCATATTACTTGTAATGTAATGTCGTGAAACGGAATATTACCATGACGTATGAAGGAGTCAGTAATAAATGTAATAATATAATCTATAGCATATAATACTTTGGAATTTTCGTCATTATACTCATCATCATCATCATCATCATCAGCTTATGGTAGTCCACTGCTGGACGTAGGCCTCTCCTATTAACTATGCGTCTATGTTTTGCGCATTAGGACATTATACTCGATTTCGACTAATTCACATACGTGGAATCTGAATTTAGGGTCCATTTTAAGATTCAAGATGGCGGCCCAATTTTTTCTTTTTTTTGTCATTGTACTCGTTTTCGACTAATACACATACGTGGAACCCGAATATAGGGTCCACTTTAAGATCCAAGATGCTGGTAATTTTTTTGGAATTTTCGTCATTATACTCGATTTCGACTAATTCACATACGTGGAATCCGAATTTAGGGTCCATTTTAAGATCCAAGATGGCGGCACAAGTTTTTTCTTTTTTTTTTTTCGTTTTTGTCATTGTACTCGTTTTTGACTAATTTACATATGTGAGACCCGAATTTAGGGTCCATTGTAAGATCCAAGATGGCGGCGTCTCTTTTTGCATGTTATTGAATTTTGAACCTACGCAATTTTCATCATTATACTCGTTTTCGACTAATACACATACGTGAAACCCGAATTTAGGGTCCATTTTAAGATCCAAGATGGCGGCACAAGTTTTTGCAATTTTCGTCATTTTTTATACTCGTTTTTGACTAATTCACGCACGTGGAATCCGAATATCTCATTTCCACTAGGTAGGTAGGTACACATACGTAGGAAATCTAGGATCTTGAATTGATCCTAAATTCGGGTACTTATGTAAATTAGTCTAAAAAACGACTACAATGACAAAAATTACAAAAGAAAGAAAAACACTGTACCGCCATCTTCGATCTTAGAATGGACCCGAAAATCGGTTTCCACGTATGCGAAGTAGTCAGAAACGAGTATAATGATTAAAATTGCAAAAAAAATTGCCGCCATCTTGGATCTTAAAATGGACACGAAATTCGGATTCCACTTATGCGAATTAGTCGGAACCGAGTATAATGATGAAAATTGCTAAAAAAACGTTGCCGCCATCTTGGATCTTAGAATGGACCCGAAAATCGGTTTCCACGTATGCGAATTAGTCGGAAACGAGTACAATGATGAAAATTGAAAAAAAAGTTGCCGCCATCTTGGATCTTAAAATGGACACGAAATTCGGATTCCACTTATGCGAATTAGTCGGAACCGAGTATAATGATGAAAATTGCTAAAAAAACGTTGCCACCATCTTGGATCTTAGAATGGACCCGAAAATCGAATACCACGGATGTGAATTAGTCAGAAACGAGTATAATGATGAAAAATGTTCCGCCATCTTGGATCTTAAATATATACTACATTTTCAGAATACGTTTTTAACTATCATGAAAGTGCTAGGATGTCAGATGTCAACTAGAATGACATAAATCAAAAACAATTTTCTTCGAGTAACAGTAACAAAATTACGTTTTAACTGTTCTAAGTAATGCAGATTACTAAAGTACTTGATTACGTTGGATTCAATATTATAGTAACGGATTACAATACCGATCCCAAAGGAATGGATTACAGGCGTAACCGTAGTACAGCACTACTAGTTATTTATGTGGCTGGCGCATAATAAGAGGCATTAAACATGAGTGTGGTTTTATGAAACGAGCCGTAGGCGAGTTTCATAATAAGATCACACGAGTGTTTAATGCCTAATTATGTACAGTCACATACATAACTTTATCTACATCCATATCATCATTAGTTTAGAATGACAATTTACCTTTATTTTCATTGATATCCAATTATCCACTAAGTAATTACCTCTAAATATAAAAATTCAAATCAGTTGAAATCACTCAATTTGAGTAAGGATATCCTACAATAAATATTTATTGAAAAAAAAAACAACAAAAAGAATATCCTACAATAAATATTTATTGAAAAAAAAAACAACAAAAAGAAGTTGACTTCATAATATTAAAATTAATATCATGACGACGATATTTTAATGTCAACATTATGATGCACTGTACTCTGCCTGTACTTTAATGTTAACATTATGATACAGCCACAGACACCGGTCTCTTAATATAGGTCATTACATTACCGCTTCTGAATACATAACAGGGAAATTATGATATTCCTGTAGATAAAGTAATTTTGATTATAGTAGTAATTCATTACTGCGGAATCGTCATTACTGGAATGTAACCCTGTAATTAATTTTAAAATGAATTGATTACCTACGCCCAACTCTGCTGAACAGAAACAGGATAGATTGGGGTCAAAAATGACCATTTTCTCCCACCCTGTATGCTGTTTCCAAATCTGTAAACGCCAATCTTTATTAATTTAAAATCGAGGGAAAGTCTTGTAAAACTATTTTGCGTAGCTCCTCTGAATCTGGTAGTTGCCGTCACTGACCCAAAAATAATTTCCATCCGGTATACAATCTGTTACCGGCGTCCGGGCATTTATAAAAACCGGTAATATGAGTTACCTACCGTACTATAGTTTTAGTAAGTTCAATAATATAACCAAACATTTTCAGTGGCCTTTGCCCAATGATTTGATGTTTACAGTATGTGACCGGCGACCGGGCATTTAATAAAATATGTCATTTAGAATAAGACAGAAAGTTGATTGCTCTCACGTCACTCATATATCCTATAGGTATAAATTAATTTCGTCTCATATAATACCTAATGTTAATTACATTCATTCATTGTTAATGTTCGTCTTTGAGATTGTGATATTGTAAGACTGTTGATTACTTAAAAATACCTACTACACATAATTTTATTGATTATTTTATAGTTATTTACTTTATTTCTATTATCCCTATGCTCTGTTACAACCAGCCCTGGGGGTAGGGATAATTGCAACAAATTCCATCCTTCACTGTGAGCCATTTTTTTGTAAAACTATTCGATGTATGAAGTTTATGTTAGTACCAAAAGATACATGAAATATGTGTCTATTGCACATAAAGATGCAAAGTTTGACAACTGCAACCAAAAAAATATAAAAAATCAAAAACTGAAAATCGTTACGTTCATACCTGGTCTCCCCTATAGATAATATTTATTGCAGCAAATTAATACACAAATAATTCCCTCGTCGGTATTTGAACTCTAAACACTATACGATACGTATACTTATGTATACTGAAATAAGATTGAAAATAAGTTGCATATCGAAAATAAGTTGCAAGAGAGAGATGGCCGAAATTTTCGTTTTTAGAAGTTCGCGATAAGCCTAGAGGATTAGCTAACTAAATACATATAATACTTAAATACAGCAACTAGTACCATCATGGAGGCTTTTATTGTCACTGAGTAAAGCCCGGGCCAGACGGTCACTGACAAACCCCCGACCGCTCGACCTTGGTCAGTGGTGGCCGTCCGAGTTGTCTGGCTACACGGTCGATGACCACGCTCCGACATCAGTGTGTTCGGAACTTGTGAACCGACTGTACGTGCAATGGCTCCGTGTCTCTTAAAATTTCAGTAGCATTATTACTTTTGAGCACTGCCTATAAAAAAGAGAAAAACAGGAGGATATGGATGAAGCGATGGCTCAAGCAAAGACTGATTTTAAGCCATTTAAATCTCGTCGATATGTTAGACTAAGACGATCCTCTTAATTTGTTTAGAAATAAATTCAAAGTATCGTATATCGGTGACGGTAAATCCCACAAACAGGGTAAGCTTTTATATAAATCTAATAATTCCACGATAAAATCGCGTTCGCATCTCTTTGCTTCCGTTACGATTTACGCTAATATTTTTAAGGTCAGAGTTCACAAACATGCGCGCGCGACGATGTCCTGACATCGGTCAGGAGCGCGCGCTCGATGACCAAGGGCGTCAGAAGGTCAAACGGAATTTTGTCGGTGACAACCGGGTACATGGTCAGTCCTGACCGAGGTTCGGGGCTTGTCAGTGACCATCTGGCCGGGGGAAGGCGTGATAAATAAATACACAAATAATTCCCTCGCCGGTATTTGAACTCTAAACACTATACGATACGTATAATTATGTATACTGAAATACGATTGAAAATAAGTTGCAAGAAAGAGATGGCCGAAATTTTCGTTTCTCGAAGTTCGCGACAAGCCTAGAGGATTAGCTAACTAAATACATAAAATACTTACATACAGCAACTAGTACCATCATGGAGGCTTTTATTGTCACTGAGTAACGAGATGAAGATTTTAGAATTGTAACTAACGTGAGACTCTAACATATTTAAATATTTAGCAAACGGGTTACTCACACATGTCCGGCAATTATCGACGTAAATAAATTACGTGAATAACCCGTTTGCTAAATATTTAAATGATGATGATACCTAGATGAAGATTCTTGACAATGTCCTGAACACTATTTAATTAAAAAATTTAACTAAAGAAATTGAACTCAAATAAAAGCCCGCTTGATGGTAACAGACTGTATGTATATCAGTTATCACTTGAAATGTAGTAATAAACCCAAACTGAGCGCGCCTCCATTGGTACAGTCGACAAAAAGTGTGGTCTACCAGTTTTAGACTTTATTATGATTAATTCATCATCATCATAATCATCATCATCATATCAGCCAAAAAACGTCTACTTCTGAACGTAAGCCTCCCCCAAAGATTGCCACAATGACCGGTCCTGCGCCACCCGCATCCAGCGGGGCAGTGGCGTAGCGTGCCTTGTCGGGGCCCCGTATAAAAAATTTTTGGAGGCCCTTGTATGGAGGTAATATAAATTAGAAATTTTTTATCCTTTTTCCTTACACACTTTGGGGGCCCCCGTGGCCCGGGGGCCCCGTATAATTGATACGGTATATACGGCGGCTAGCTACGCCCCTGCAGCGGGGTGAGGCGGGCGGCGACGGGTGGTGACGTGGCAGCGGGGGGAGGCGGGTGGCGGTGGGTGGCGGCGGGGGGAGGCGGGCGGCGACGGTTGGCGGGCGGCAGCGGGGGGAGGCGGGTGGCGACGGGTGGCGACAGCGACGGTTGGTGACGGGTGGCAGCGGGGGGAGGAGGGTGGCGACGGGTGGCGGCCGGCGACGGGTGGCGTTGAGTGGCGACGCGTGGCAGCGGGGGGAGGTGGGTGGCAACTGGTGGTGGCCACGCAACGCGCACGTGCACGCATCGGGTGTGACCCCGCCTTTATGATTGCACATAATTATAAATAGTACTAGACAATTCAATCTTTAAAAATATTGCCACGTTTCATGTAGTTGCTCCGGCATATACTATGCGAGTGTGCGAGCGGGAGGACAGTAGGCGCGCCGTCACGCACACAGAGAACAGGAGCGGGGCCCGTGGGTGAATTCACGTTTTTTCCTAGGTTGATGCCCACTCTTAAACCGCTTGTATCATTCAGGAATCGAAACAGGAAAAAATAAAAATTAATTCCTTTTTTTGTCAAAGATAAATTATCTCTAAGAGACATTACTTCTCTGTTACACAAAAAAAAAACTATTTAGTTATTAAATGATCTATACTAACTAACATTTTCTTCGGTACCGCGATAGTTAGTCATGTTGTATAATCGTACGCAACTACGCAGTGGGTAAGTGTACCTAACCCAATCACATCAGACTGAAATGTATCGCGTACCTACTAACGGGTTGGCTTAAAGTAATGAGAATTTACATTTTTAATAAAATAAAAATAATAGCAAAAAGCTTTGGATTATCGATTTTATAATCACAAACTAGAGGATATGGACATAAGCTGCACAGCCTTTAATAATAACAAATGCCCGGTTTTCTTCTTTAAGTACCTAGCTTTCTCATGAACGTGCATAATACTTTCGTTCATTATTCCCGGAATTTCATTTGAAATATTAATCCATTCTTGAATCGAGTTCTCACATATCACTACATACATTCAAAGGTATTTAGAAATTAATAAGAATTGTTGTTTCCTGAAACTTAATAACATGTGGCGGGCTGGCAACATTTAGTAGCTTTTCCACGGCCACCTAAAATGAGTGAAAACCGACATTGCATACAGATTTACCGAAACATGCCTATATTAAAACGTCCGTAAAACTCGATTCGTAGGAGATTTTAATTGCCTACTATGTGAATTGATATTGTAAAGGATGACTTTTGTTTGATCCAAATGTAATTTACCAAAATAATTAAAACTAGTTATAAAAAGACACTTCCGAAAATGTACTTAAATGTTGTCCAAAGCATGACGTGCAGGGTTAGAAGACAGTTAGGTACATACATCAGAGGTGGGAACTTCATATGCTGTGTTAATTTATTTTTATATAATGTGTAATATACTCTACTTTATGATTACAAATCCAATAAACCAATAGCTTTTGCCTATATTTATACGTTTTGAAATATAAAAATTCTCACTACTTTAAGCCAATGTTAATTACTGCTAAAGTTTACCCCAAGTGATTATATTTAAGTGTATCAGTTAAATTAATTAATGTTACTACGTTCCATCCCCATCATTCCGACGTTACAACAACACTTTACAGGGTTCGTGGTCTGAATGGTCAGGCTAGAGTTGGTTCATAACTTCGTTCATTCATTTTCCGATTTGGTCCATTTGGTTCTTTTGACATAAATTCGCCATTAGAATTTGGAAGCCTTCCTGAATTCCGACACAAGAGACCTTATGCACCATAGTAACTTTAAAATAATATTTTAAAAGCTGGGCTCACAGTTCTCTATAAACTTTTGAATACCTAGTGATTTGCATTCATGAAATAATTTATTTCATAGATACAGTAAACACACAAAAAAAAACGATATTTTCATGTTTCACTGTTACACGGTAAGCTGTACAAATGCTTGTGTTGTTCGGATACTAGGCGACGACATGTACAATAGATTGATACCAATAAATACTTATGTAGAAGACGTTCCATGATCATAACAAATATTTGTGATAAGCCCACAAATCGTCCAGTATCGTAGGCAGGGCAGGCTCACTACCAGGGGCCTATTTCTCAAAAGCTTGTAACTTGTAATACAAGCGGAAGTCCTTATCTAATTAATAGTGTTAAAAAGTGACTTCCACTTGTATTACAAGTTACAAGCTTTTGAGAAACGGGTCGCAGCAGAGGGGCTACGGATTCTGACTAATATCGATTTGTAAACAATATGTTTTATTTTTTCCAGTAGATGGCTCTTCTGTCCTTCCCGCTGACCACTGCACCACTGTCGTAGCGGTACCATCATCATCATATCAGCCGAAAGACGTCCACTGCGGAACATAGGCCTTCCCCAAAGATTGCCACAATGACCGGTCCTGTGCCATCCCTCTTGGCAATTCCAATAAACACAGGTAACGATAATACTATGATTAATGACTTCTATCTTATTATCTGGGGCGCTTACGGTGGACCTATGGTATGATATGTAATATGTTTGAAAGTAAATGCTAACATAGATACTCAGTACGAAATCTACACCTGATAAATACCTAGTCTCATAATAAGATCGTACAAATACTCAAATACATATTATAAAACCAAGACCAAGTCACAAATATTTGTGATAAACACAAATAAATGCCTTCGCCTGGACTCGAACCTGGAACCTCCAGCTAAGTAGTCACTACTACTACCGACCGAGCTACGGAAGCCGTACTGGATGTTGTTGTTTCACCTGAGTGAGATAGGGAGGGCCCTAGAAATAAAGTGAGAGAGAGCGTGCTGGTCACCGTTTCCCGCGCTTGACTGATTCGCTGCAGACTTATATCAAATATTGTAGTTATTAAAACTTTTTATTATCTTAATATTTAAAGAGGAAATCGATTTCTAATTTTTTTTATGCCCTCACCGGGATTCGAACTCAGAACCTCCAGCTTCGTAGGCAGGGTCTAGAAATAAGTAAACACGTAATCTGACGTCTGTAAATCATACAGAAATAATAATCAAGTAGGTACTAGGTACAGTCGAGTGCATTAATATATAGACACATTTGTAAGGGATCAGTATGAAGAAGTGTATATATATTAATGCCCTTGACTGTACTCATTATTTTAATAAAATATTTAATATCATATTATTTCATAAACATTGCCAGGAGCCTTGATAGAATCGGTCAGTCAAACTTTAAGTAGAAATTAAAATTAAACAATTGGAATAAATTTGCAATATCAATAAAATTACAATTTATTTTCAGGTCAGCAAATGGATCAAATGAATCAGTAAGATTGTGTTCCATCGTATTCGACGAAATGAAGTCGGACACTGTGACTACATTACTCCAGGAAACATGATAAGATCAATGGTTTCGTGGAGCTGGCTGAGAAGACCAACCAATTAGCCGATCACGCTTTGGCTTTTATTATAAAAGGCGCAGTACACAAGTGGCAACAACCGACAGCGTTTTACTTCTCCGAAGGCACCGCCGAGGAGCCGCAGATGAAGCAAATAATTAAACAAATAGTAGCAGCTGTTTGTGACACGGGGCTCCAGCCTATCGCTTTGATAAGCGATCAGGGAACCTCATTCCAAAATGCTTTTAAAAGCCTTCAAGAGGACACTAGAAGATCGATAATTATAGCCGGCGACGAGACGGGTAAGGTCTATAATATTAAAGAAGCTTTATGTTTTTCTATTATTTTATTATGTCAGCCTCCGTAGCCTAGTTGGTAGTGACCCTACCTACGAAGCTGGAGGTTCCGGGTTCGAATCCCGGCGAGGGCATTATTTGTGTATTTATTTATCACAAATATGTGTTCCTTGGTCATGGCTGTCTATGTATTTAAGTATCTGTATGTATCTATCTATTATATATATCGTCGCCTGGTACCCACGCCACAAGCCTTAATTGAGCTTACCGTGGGACTAGGTCGATTTGTGTAAGATGTCCCAAGATGATTATTTATTTATTTATTATTAATAATTTAATAGTTCGAAATTCAATTCTGACAAACGATCATAATTATTTATGGACATGAAATAATAATAAATAAATATCCTGGGACATCTTACACAAATCAACCTAGCCCCACGGTAAGCTCAATTAAGGCTTGTGATGCAAGCAAGAAAACAATTGTTTAAATTCGATAATATAAAAATTGCAATGTATTTTCGTGTATTGTCGTTTTTAAAGTACAACTTCGTATCATTGGTTTTTGTTATCGTAGTAGGTTTGAAGATACTCATTTATTTGTTTATTAGGGCGAGTAATTTCAATTTGTATACTTTCCAAATTACATTTTTATTTTTATTTCCAGATGACGCAATACATCTGAACAACCAGTGCCTCAGTGTGGTGTACGACCCGCCACATTTAATAAAGGCCACATTTAATTTTGGCTAAAAATATAGTAATGAATGGCCTAACATGCAAGTGGCAGGAGTTGGTGGATGTGTACCGCACCGACTGCGGCCACCTGCTGCCCAAGCTCAACGATGACCACATACTCCCGGGCTAAATTAAAAAGATGAAGGTAAATATTTTATGTTTTATATACCTACATGTAACTAGGTAGAAATAAATAAATAAATATCTTGGGACATCTTACACAAATCGACCTAGTCCCACGGTAAGCTCAATTAAGGCTTGTGATGTGGGTACCAGGCGACGATATATATAATATATATAGATACTTAAATACATACACAGCCATGACCAAGGAACAAATATTTGTGATAAATAAATACACAAATAATGCCCTCGCCGGGATTCGAACCCGGAACCTCCAGCTTTGTAGGCAGGGTCACTACCAACTAGGCTACGGAGGCTGACAAAGAAAGAAATATAGATTTATATAAAATCTTACACATTTTAAGCTAATTACCTATATTGTGTAAGATTGGCCAGCAATAACATGACAAGATCCTAGGCATTTAGAGAATGATTGACAAACATCGTGATAAAGTATAGTTAATTCTTAACGTTAATTAAAAAAGATATGCATTATAAGATTTGAGTATGTGCAAGTACAAATTAAGGGGTTTTGTTACATTGACAACATTTATTATTGAATTAATTTCATATTGTCTTTTCCTTTCAAGTTGCGACGCTTGATACTAGGATCGATTTTGATTTAAGAATCATAGTAATGTAGTTCCCTCTTTATGACCAGACAAAAAACGTGCAAATAACGAGGATCCTCAAATATAATTTTATTTAATGAAGATTAATCAGTGCTGTTGTTTCAGGTCAAAAACTGTGGGCGTATTTAGCAAAAGCATGGCTGCCGCTTTATCCTACACAACGTCATTTTGTAAGTTTTTTTAACATGTTTAATTTCTACAGTATTGTTCGAAGGTCTAAGATTCATAGCTTCCTACACAAAAACGTCCTGGCAACAAAGAGTTATTTTCATACGTCGAACTCCAGCGGGCATTTTCGGGGCATGTGTAAGGTTTGTAAATAAATCAATTCATTTTCGAGTATTTGTTACCGACTATTTATAATGTAAAATTCCAAATATCATAGCAACGAAATGCGTTATTTATCAATGTAATTGGACAACGCATAAGTCGAAATGCCGAACAATTTCGTTTGGCTTTACCCGTCACTCAAGACAATTGCAGCTGTGAGAAAGGAACAAAATACAAAGAACTGGGCATTTCAAATTATATGAACACGGCTCTAAGGCTGTGTATTAGTAAGGTATTTTTTATATACTTTAAATTTAAAATAAAAATAATGTTGAATAGTCTGGGTTATCTTTGATTTAATTTACGTTACATATACGATTTTAAGCTAACATGGTTATTTACATTATAACTACACACACAAATTATAAATACACATGGTAAATATCCCGTAACAGACTCTTGTTATAATTTTAATTTACATTCATGGTGTATTATGAGAATATAATTATAAATATTTTTCCAAATAAACCTTTATAAATAACGCAGTTAGTTGCTATGATATTTGGAATTTTACATTATAAATAGTCGGTAAATATTAACCACCAAGGTAATACTACCTACCAAATACTAAGTATAAATACTCTGAAGTGAATTAATTGATTTGCAAACCATACAGTGCCCCGAAAATGCCCGCTGGAGTCCGACGTATGGTTATTTTGAAAGCACAGTGTTTTATGTACCAGTTTCGTTGTGACAGACAATCTTTTACTCAGGCGTACTTTCTCTAGAAAGTATCATATTTTCTTAGATTTTGAATGAACACTGATGAAAGTATAATAATATAACAAAGTAACGTAAATAAACAAAAGAAAAAAGATTCATTGAGTGATGGATTAGTAAGTAATATGAATATATCGCGCTGTACAATGTATCTAGAAAGACAATATGTCTAATAATAATTCTACACCGTGCCAGTTTTTAACTATTAGCAATTGACATTTAAGTACATTCGTTTATCTATAATTAAGGGAAGCCAGAGTGTCAAATTTACGGAAGACTCTTAACAGTAGAAAATGTGTTGTATAAGCGAAGAGGGTGGAATACTTTACTAATAATATTCGTAATATTTCCCAGCGCACTATGCGGGCAGCACGCCGGTGAGCGACACGTTGGCCAACACGGCGGAGCTGGTGACTTTCCTCGATGACCTGTTCGACAGCGTCGACGCCGCCAGAACGAACAATAAGCATACTAAAGGCAAAAAACTGCGGACTGCAGTCACCGGAACCTCGCACCATCTCGCATGTACACTCACGAGCATACACCGCGGGGTGGGTCACAAGAAAAGTACAAAAAAATGAATTGTAAAGAATGCGAAAAAGACTTAACCTCAGAGGAGTCCAGTCTCCATTAATGGATTTCGCAAAGGGAATACAATGTTTTACCAAAAAAAATTAACTATACCTCGGCACATGCTGTGAGGGCATGTGGAAACATTGTCAGAGTCAAATGAATATTTGGAACAACATGAAAATAATATAAAAAAGCAAATTAATGATAAAATTGTGTCCAAATATTCATTTGACTTTATTAATTGCGAAATACAACGGGATGTGGTTAGGTAGTCATTCATTTCCGTGTCCGTGAACCTATGCATTTTCAATTGGTGCATTATAATCAATAAAATATTTCTAGATTGAATATAAGAAATTTGCCTCGCATGCATGCGCAGGCCTATGTATAATAAATTTAAAAAACGATTGAAAAATAGATCTCTTTATAAATGTTTGGTTGTTTTATTTATTAGGTTATTCCAGTTTATCTAGAAACGTTACTGGATTAACTGGGATAACTATTCCTATTACAATTTGCATTTCCATTACCTTGGGGTGATATTGAATACGAATATTCCCGGGCTTTTGTAACATTTGAATTCAAATTCTCCCGCCTTTTACAAGAAAAGGAATTAAAAAAAAACAAACGTCACTATCGATATGGCCATCAAGGCCGGACCACAGATTGTTAATGTCTAAACCATTAGTACGTGAGATGGTCGTCTGATACGTAGTATCTTCTTAGTAGTCTGTGGGTGATACGAGGGACGTTGACAGCTATCTATACACCTCAAGTCAACTTCACATTCACTTTAAGCACTTTACCGTGATTACAGTCTTATTTTGTTATTCTCTTGTTAGTTTCTGCTGTTGCATTACTGCGGACTATAATAATACTTCGGTCGCAGGATGTCGCTAAACGCTATGCGCGTGAAAGTGGAACACGGTGACGTAGATTCGGTCGACGGTGAGTTTGGGGCAGTTACTTCATATATTCGCATAGACAGGCTGCCGCAGCCTACGAAGGCTGCGACGCTTAAGTTAGAAACATGTACATACACTCCTGTTTTTGTAGAACCTCATACTGTACACCGTAATGTAACTAATGTAATTTGAAGCTAAATTGATACATTCTGTTAAAGAAGAAGCAGAATGCATGGAAGACGATTATGAAGGACTGGATGTGAAAGAGGAGCCTTATTTCTCGGACAGCGAAGCACGAGCGGGCCTGTTCACCGCCCATGTGCTGAAAGAGGAGCTTGAGCTGGGGCCGGAGTCCCTGCACCGCCCCAAAGTCACTATGGTGGTCTTTCGTGGTAAGTAATGAAATAATTATAACAGGCTTATTCCTCTACAGGAACATAAATGATACAATAGTACATACTAACGAGAGTGTTAGAAGCCCGACGCCGTTAGGCGGAGGGCTTTTAAGACTCGAGTTAGTATTCCGCTTACCTACCGTGATGTATACAATGTTTTTCATCACACTTGCCGACAAAAAAAAAAGTTTTAAGACATAATATTATTAAATGACGTACTGACATTTCTATTACTCCCTAGGGAATATCACTTTTCTATTACTCCCGCTACGCGCGCAAGCAATGGCGTGCTTAGACAGCAAGTGTGATGAAAAGATAAATAATTATCCTGAGACTACATGACATAAACTAAATAAAGCTTGTACTGTGAACACTTCCCAATGGAAAGTTTGTAGGATTGTGTGTCCTTAGAATATTATTTGACAATGATATTCACAAAAAATATCACCAGGTATTTTATACAGGCTTACTGCATGGACTATGATGGTAAAAACATAGTTTACTTCAAATTCTATCTCCACAATAAATTAATTGGATATCATCATACATCAGTTATAAAATGCGACCCAGTTCGTCAATGTGTCTATATATTGTGCTTATATTGATTTAAACTTTCAGGATTAACTCATATTTTAAAGACAAAACGGGTGCTAATTGTGTATATTTACATTTAATATCCTGACGTTTCTGGCATCATGATGATCAAGATAGGTTTTAAACGGAAGTTTATGAGAATAAGACCCATTTGTGTTTAAAATATAATATGTATGCTTGCTTACCGACTTGATAGTCCACTTGCATACAATGACTTTATTGATATTTAAAAAACAACTTGCAATGCTTTCAAATATTACTTTCTGTAATGTCTATCATTTGATGAATGTTTGTCTTCCAGACAAATATCCTGTGGTCCAAATGTACTAACCGTTATAACATGTAGGTTGGCCGGCCGCTGCCCCGGCCGCGGCCCCGCAGGAGTCCCTCGCGCCGAGAGCCTGCTCGGTGCTGCTGGAGCGCCTCCCTCACGAGCCGTCTGTCCGGGGGAGCCTCGCTACTGCACCTGCAGACCTGCTTCAACACAAATGTACTTTATTTTATTTGAAATGCGCTTACCCGTGTACCCGCGTCTTAATTACTCGCGGGTCCGATCCGCCCTCAATGTGTAGTGGCAATCCGATAGGTTGTCTTTAAGAGTTACTTTAATTAATCTTGAAAATTGTACCTATCATTATTTCTGTGTTTGAACCCAAGTTCAATAGTAAAAATTATTAGGTATGTAAGTAGTTGATAGTAGTATATTATACAATCGTAACATAATAAGGGCTGTTAAAGATCTCGTACCTTAATAAGGTACGAGATCCTTAAGAGCTAATTATTTAACTATTGTATACAATTCGTAAAAAACTGCGAACCCTTAGCATCACCAACAAAAGTTTCTTTATTATATTTACTCGAAACCTCCTCGGTAACTGAGACATATATTTGAACATTTTGTTTCCAAAGATATTCCTATGCTCCTATCTGTATCGTCGTATTAAGGCCTATATATGTTAATACTGTACTGTGTTTGTTGCAGTGGAGGCGCGGGCAGGCGAGTCGGAGGTGTCGGGGACGAGTGGCGAGGACTGCGTGTCGCGTGAGTACAGCTAGGACCATCGCCGCCAGACTCTACGGCAATTATTGTTGCAGTGGAGGCGCGGGCAGGCGAGTCGGAGGTGTCGGGGACGAGTGGCGAGGACTGCGTGTCGCGTGAGTACAGCTAGGACCATCGCCGCCAGACTCTACGGCAATTATTGTTGCAGTGGAGGCGCGGGCAGGCGAGTCGGAGGTGTC
Source organism: Thaumatotibia leucotreta (assembly GCA_025490895.1). Classification (NCBI taxonomy): domain Eukaryota; kingdom Metazoa; phylum Arthropoda; class Insecta; order Lepidoptera; family Tortricidae; genus Thaumatotibia; species Thaumatotibia leucotreta. Next base: position 20,963 of record JALPQI010004096.1, on the reverse strand, counting down.
GGGGACGAGTGGCGAGGACTGCGTGTCGCGTGAGTACAGCTAGGACCATCGCCGCCAGACTCTACGGCAATTATTGTTGCAGTGGAGGCGCGGGCAGGCGAGTCGGAGGTGTCGGGGACGAGTGGCGAGGACTGCGTGTCGCGTGAGTACAGCTAGGACCATCGCCGCCAGACTCTACGGCAATTATTGTTGCAGTGGAGGCGCGGGCAGGCGAGTCGGAGGTGTCGGGGACGAGTGGCGAGGACTGCGTGTCGCGTGAGTACAGCTAGGACCATCGCCGCCAGACTCTACGGCAATTATTGTTGCAGTGGAGGCGCGGGCAGGCGAGTCGGAGGTGTCGGGGACGAGTGGCGAGGACTGCGTGTCGCGTGAGTACAGCTAGGACCATCGCCGCCAGACTCTACGGCAATTATTGATCACGCATTGTAATTAGGACCACGAGTAACTGTGTTGGCGATAGAATGCACGATTTTTCAAATATTCCAGTTAATTGTAAAATAAAATCGTACAAACCATCCATTCCAAAACTATCTGTAAAAGGACAAATTGGAATTAATGATAAAAATACTATTTAAAATGTTTACACAGCATTACAGTATTAACATGTGAAGTTCAGCAACTCAACTAATGCCGTAACCGTCGCTCATTTTCTGTCCCTCTCACACTCGCGTGGTCTCACGTTTGACTTGTATTGTTGTTGCAGTCTGTCCTCGCGCCCGGCGACAGCTCGCGATGACTTGCTCCGTGAGGCTCGAGCGCCTCCGCGGCGATGAGGGACACACGAGCATGCGCGGTGGGGAGAAACCTTACACGTGTGAACACTGCGGCGAACGTTACGCTAACAAGTTTATTTTAAGGAATCACATACAACACACTCACCGTTTGTCCAGACACCAAGAGTTATCATGCGTTTTTTGTAGTTGTAAATTTAATACGAAATTGCGTTTACTAGAGCACGAGAAGAGAGAACATGGTGTGTCGTATTTCATGTGTGATGTGTGCGAGTACACGACAGGTAATAAGGTCAATTTACGGGCTCATATAAATAATCACACTGTAAATACATGTCACAACAAAGGTAATTCACACAAACGACAAGAGATACACGCCGAGAGAAAGACTTACAAATGTAGCACTTGTGATTACAAGTGTAACGGCAAAAGCAGCTTTCTACTTCACAAAATTACACATACTCGCAAGGAGCCTTTTCAGTGTAGCCACTGTGATTACACAAGCCCCTGGAAATCAAGGCTTGTAACACATGAAGTGGTACATACGGGATTGAAACCATTTCAATGTAGCCTATGCAACAAAAAATTCAGTCTGAAATCAATTTTACAAAGACATGAGATGACACACACTGGCATTAAGCCCTACAAATGTAATCTCTGTGAGTACAGGTGCATTACTCGCACAGATTTACAAAGGCACCAGAGTATTCACACCAGAGAGAAGCCGTTTAAATGCAGCACATGTGACTTGAAGTTCACTCAGAAATCAAACCTACGAAGACATGAGCTGACACACACTGGCGTTAAGCCTTACAAATGTAATTTCTGTGAGTACAGGTGCATTCAGCGTAGTAGCTTAAAAAGTCACCAACGGATTCATACTGGAGAGAAGCCGTTTAAATGCAGCACATGTGACTTGAAGTTCACTCAGAAAATAATTCTACAAAGACATGAGATGACACACACTGGCGTTAAGCCTTACAAATGTAATCTCTGTGAGTACAGGTGTATTAACCGTAGTCACTTAAAAAGTCACCAACGGATTCATACTGGAGAGAAGCCGTTTAAATGCAGCACATGTGACTTGAAGTTCACTCAGAAAATAATTCTACAAAGACATGAGATGATACACACTGGCGTTAAGCCTTACAAATGTAATATCTGTGAGTACAGGTGCATTAGGCGTAGTAACTTACAAGTTCACCAGAGGATTCATACTGGAGAGAAGCCGTTTAAATGCAGCACATGTAACAAAAATTTCAGTCGGCGACCAGACTTACGAAGACATGAGATGACACACGCTGGCGATAATCTCCACAAATGTAATCTTTGTGAGTACAGGTGCATTACAAAGGTAGAGTTACGACGGCACCAGAAGATTCATACCGGGTAGGAGATATTTATTTGTATCCACTACACTGTGACTGTGGTAGTAAATATTTAAAAAAAACGTTTCACAAAGAGAAAGATTCTGGTGAACAACGTTAGTGTAGTGTCCTTGAGTGGTCGGGGAACAGGCCCGCGATTGGTCCGCCACAATGCATCATGGAGACCGAGGAGGAAGGCGCGCGCAACCATCTGGCGCGCCCAGCGTGGAGGGTCTTCGGACACCCGCGAAGGAGCTGCCGGCAAGCAGCTGCCGCCCAAGGGGTTGCGAATGTAAGCGAGAGCGTTCTCGTAACCGACATCGACGAGGTGGCATATGGGGGGGTTTTAGTGGGTATACCGTAGGCCTCATTAGCAAAACGGGAGTCCCACATAACCGTTCGGGCCCCCTCCCGCACCCGGGCGGTATGCGTAAAGCATTTCTCCCCCTAAACAAAAAAAAAGGAGGCCCGCGATACTGCACTCGACGGTTGCGCTACGTAGGCATGAGGTCGAAACAACTGTCAGATTCATAGCTGAACATAAAATATTGATTCAGTATTTGGAAGTTTATTCATTTGGTAATGGATTGCGACCTCAAACGGTCGCTGAACTGAAGATTGACCTCTAAAACAGGGGTGTAAAGTCACTGGTTTTAAGAATGAATAAACCTGATTATAACTTCCATGTATAGCTGTTATATATTAGAGTATCAGACGATGGTCTATAGAGGAATGTGTAACTAGTCATAAGATCATAGTATATGTACACTCTTAAAATATTTACTGTGAAATATACTTAGTGTTAGTATAATTATACGGGCTTCATGGCCAACTCATTCGCTGTCCAAGCAGCTCGCCTCTGGAATGCTCTTCCTACTGAAATCAGGGAAAGCCCCAACAAGCTCGTCTTTAAAAGAAGTGTATGTGAATACTTTGCTGACTGAACTAATAATTGTTAATGAGTCTCCTTTGTGTTTTCTATCTGTATTTGTATTTATATATGTGTATAGTTATTTATATATGTAAATATATATTTATAATATATTATTATCTATGTAATAGTGTATTCAGTATTGGATCAGTTGTTATTTTGTTCATTGTTTATTAGCTTCTCTTGCACCGCTCACAGTTTCTCTGTTTTTCCCGATGGTTGACTGGTAGAGAATGCTTCATAGCATTAAGTTTTTGTATGATTTTATTTTGTGCAATAAAGATTAAATAAATAAATAAGTAAATAAATAAATTATTTGAACGAATTAAAAATAATGCCACAAATTATACAGGGTGATCAATCCAAATCGGTCATTATGGAGGTTTTGGAAACCATAACAGATAGCGAAATCTTGTCTTAGGAACCGTGAGATCGATTTTAGTAAAAAGAAAAACTGCATTCATACACTTACAAATCACTCATCACAATTGCTGTCTAAGCGCGCCATTGCTTGCATGCGTAGCGGAAGTAAATCTTGAAACGAAGCCATGGCCCATCTCGATTTGTTTTGGGAATGGCGGATCAGAGAGTGAGGCGGGGTGCGCTGCGCAGGCACAGGCGCAGGCCGGCCGGTCGGGCGCCGGCTTGTCGCCGATCGGGCGCCTACTTGTCGCCGGTCGGGCGCCGGCTTGTCGCCGGTCGGGCGCCGGCTTGTCGCCGGTCGGGCGCCTACTTGTCGCCGGTCGGGCGCCGGCTTGTCGCCGGTCGGGCGCCGGCTTGTCGCCGGTATGGCGCCGGCTTGTCGCCGGTCGGGCGCCGGCTTGTTGCCGAGCGCGCGCGACCTGCGCGACATATCTACTAATAACAAGGGATCTGTTTGTCCGTTTGTACACAAAACAATATAGATAATGCATTAGATTTGGTTGTACATATGTGCTTGTTTATACAGGGTGCTCGCAAGGAAACCGCGAGATTTTAACTATGCATTCTAGACATCAAAATAAACAAAAATATTATGACACCTAATGTCAAATTCCACAAAACTTTTAAAGGTTAATTATCTCTGGAACTAAGCCGAATCCAGGAAATGTTATATGTCGGAGTCGCGCTTCAGTTGGCGCAGACCTGTACGACACGTCGAGTCATCGGACGCCAGAATTGTGCTATTTACAATGATAAAAGTTTTGTTTGCAATGTTTACAATTAATTTGTTAAGAGTTACTAAATCTAGAAAACGATAAGCAATGTATTGCTTCGAGTGGTCTTTGCTTTGGTCCATGCAGGTAGATAATAAAACCCGGTTGAGATCTACCCGCCTGTGAAGCAGGTAGTTTATGACCTGACAGTATAAAAGGTCACTAGCGCTGTTTTCATGATGCATTCGCGTTAGACTTCAATTCATTCCGATTCCCGCGTTAGACTTCGAAAGATTGATTCTTGCCTAGACTTGGAATAGATTCCAATTATGATCATTCATTCCCTTAAGTCAGTCTATCTTGAGACCGCGAATAGATTTGATTAAGTGCACTCCAGAGTAAGAGGAGTTTGACTAAATAAAACAGAAGATCAACAATTTAAATAAATTACAAATTACAATAAAATGAAAAAATAAAGATAAAACTTACACTAAAATTAAAATATACCTAAACAAACTACCTATAAAAAGAAAATACCTTCCAAAAGATCCGCCTGCGGCATGGTGCCCATGACACTGGCGGCGTTACCTCGCTGAATCGCTAAAGAGATTCTTTGTGCGAGGTAAGCGCCAGCCCTTGGGTCACCAGAGGCTTCGTGCAGCCGGGACGACATGGCCCTCATAAAAGTCTTCATGTCTGCTGACCAAGGACCTAAAGTTTCTACTGCAAGCGCCGCAAACTCGTAGTTGATTAAAAGCGACGAGTATTTGCGGCGCTTGAGAACCTGGGCCTGGTCAGCAGCAGCACCGGCTTGTGCTCGTGTGGCTTGGATGTGGGACTGCGCGAACGTGTCAACACACGTTGCGTCCCACACCAAAGCCCTACCCAACTTCCACGGCACCAACGTGGCTCCGTCGGGACGCTTTCCATCGTCTCTGGCCATACCCACCGGTTCCAAGGTAGCAGGCACAGACACGGTAGAAAGCGTACGGCGAACCAGGTCATTGATGGTGCCGTGGCGGTACAATCTGCCCGCACTCTTTGCGCATGAAAGGCCATGACGTCCGAGCTGATCCACGCTTTTGCCGCAGGCGCAAATGTGGGGGATACAGATGCTGCAGCCGAGTCTCAGGCATACAGCAATCCTGAGAGTGCTAGGATCCAGGACAGTTCCGATCTGGCGAGACGGGAGGGCATGGAGCCAGTGTCCAGACTCGGGGGCAGAAACTGCAAGCAGTCGGGCCCGTTCCGAGTCGTCTGGAGATTTTAAAAGGAGGTCGGCATGTATTGTATTCAGGCGAGGTGAATCCCAAGCTCTCTGACTACGGCGTGTGGCTGGGAGATCGACTCCTGGACACGACGAACACCAAGCCTCTCTGGCCTCCCTCAGGCACGCCACCTCGTCGTCAAGTAACTGTGGACGGTTTAAAATATTACTGACGAGAGACAACGTGCCGTAAGTAGAGGACAGAAAGGCTGGAAGCGCCACGCTGCATGAGGAGCGAACACCCAGCCCTCCGAGTCTTACAGGAAGAACCGCTTGGATCCAAGAAGAAGTGTTGAAATGAATATTTAAAATTTTGGATAATGTAGCCTGGAGTAAATCGTCAATGGATGAAAGGATGGAAGGATATTTCCAAATTGGACAGCTGCGCAGTAAATACATAAATTTAGGGGTGAATAAGCAAAACCGAATGATAAAAAGGGCCATGTGGGGGTTTATTTCGAAAAGTAGAGTAGATGTACTGTCGAAAAGTTTCAATTTACAGTCAATATAATCCGAATCTGAATCTAACGAACTATTGACTAAATTCAATAGTTCGTTAGATTCAGATTCGGATCGTTATTTCCTAGCATCCTGACAAAAGACGTTATTTCTTGTGTTTTGAAATTGGTGAAGCATGGACTCAAACTTAGAACTCTCCAGTCGTTTTCCATTAGTGTATGATTAATCGTGTTTTAAGTGTGTACCTATTGCAATGATCTAAAATTGTAATTACCAATGATTTGAAAAGATTAAAACATACAACCCGCTCGAGTTTCTTCCTGGTTCTTCTCATGTTGTGGTTTAACTCTTGCGAACCAGAGTAGTAATAAAAGAAGATCTTAATTCCTCTTTGTGTTTTCATTATGAGTCCATGCCTACACGCATAAGTGCGTAGATTCAGTATTCTGAGTAGGTAGAAGTTAGATAGCTAAACCACCCCCGATAGCTCGGCCGGACCTGATATAAAGGGCCCTACGCCGTAATATATAACATTGAATACTCTAAATACGCTCAGGAATTCAGCATTAAAATCTTGCGGGTTCCTCGCGAGCACCCTGTATTGATAAAATTGATTTCATGAATTGTAATAAATTAAATCGACTTATGTAAAAAGGTTAAAAGGTAAAAAGCGTTATACATTAAATCAATCAATTAAAATCATTTAACAATTAATAACTAACATGATTAGATATAAATTCATTGACATAATTTACACATACATTATAATTCATTTGATATAAATAAATTATTAATTTCATTTGGAATAAAATAACATTAAATAATTTCATATAAAATTGTAAAACTTAACACCCTAGAGCTCAGACGAAAACTACTTCTTATTGTCCACTATCATTCCCTGGTTCACGGGAGGTAAACAATCGGAATGTCCTGGCACGAGTTGGGTCGGCGGTTCCCACGCCGAGCCTCGGCCTGGCCGGCGGCGGCACGGGCGGCGCGGCGGGGCCGGCGCCTGCTGGCGAGGCCGGACGCGCGAACTGCAAGAGCTGCAAATGCACCCACTGCCCGAGCCATTTCTCTCATTAATGACTTGCAGATCCAGGTCCCGGATGCTGACGTATTCACAGATGGGCGGTTAATCAAATAATATCAAAGTCGCGACGTTTAACCTGGACTTGAATTCGTTTGAAATTTGTTAACTTTCTTGTTGTTTTTTACACATTTATTGAGTAGTTTTTTTTGTTACTTTAGAGTACAGTGGTAATGAATGCATATTTGTTACCATTGTATTACTTTACCGTAAGTATTGTTAGCGTAATTGTCAGTGTAATTAGATGGAGATGTAACAGAACTGTAAGATTAAATTAGTGATGAAATAAAACTATGAAAACGGATAAACTCGCTTATATTAATTAACTTTAACTTCCGACGTTTCGAACACTTTACAGGGTTCGTGGTCTGCGGGCGACTCGTCCTCGCGGTAACCGAAGAATAGTACATTACGACACAAGTGCGAAAAACGTAACTAAACTCGTGTCGATTTAAAACGCTCCCTTCTGTCGTGTTTTATAACATCGCCACTCGTTTCGGATTTCCTTTTTGCACGTGTCTCGTACGACGTTTTTTAGTACAGATGGCCCTCCGTAGTTTTGGACCTGACGTAAAATGAGCCAATTTTCGCACTAGAGCCTAAAAAAGGCACCATTTGTACTAAAAAATATGATTAAATTAGTAAATAAATAAATTGAAATTGAATGAGTACTTATCATGAGACAATTTTACACAGCCGATGTAGTCCCACAGTAAGATCAATTTAAGGTATATGTTGATACTAAATATACGAGTATGTACTTTTTACTTAGAAAACCACTTACCAAGGCACTAATATTTGCGATGAACGATACAAATAAATGTCTTCGCAGTGTTCGAACCCGGAACCTCTAGCTTTGTGAGCAGGGGCCACTACACTACCAACTAGGCTACGGAGGCTGACATGAGCGCATGAGTACAAGTGTAAGGCCCGAGCGCCGAGCGTGGAGCGGCGCGCCTGGCGGGGCGGGCAGCGGCAAGGGGTTTGAACGGCGTGCACTCGGGCCGCGCGCATGTGTTTGCATTTGTTTGACATGGACGAGATCGGGCCTCCACCCAGTTTGCACACTCAAGCGAATATAGTAGATCATAGAACGTAGTCTACACGTCGGTTTGTCTCTGTAACTCTGATTTTGATAGAAGAAAGCCATTTTGTTTAAGTATAAAATATATGACGTGGGTGTGATTGAAAAGTGAAACTGTGATATACAATATAACTGTATATGTATAATAAAGGACCACTAAAAGTTGAAGGAGATTGTGGTTTAAATATAACAACTACAATTAAATTGCGGGAAAAATTAAACAAATCATAAAAACGTGAACAGATTTTTATTGTATAAAATACATCATATTTTTTGGTTAAAATTCATACAATACGACTAACCAGTCAGAAACATCATCGAAATGTAATTTAACATTGTTTTTCCTTTATTCGCTCTGTGATGTAATGGGAATTAGGTAGAATGTGAGTTAGTAGGATTAAAGCACTGTCACTATTAAACATAATAGTACATTACATCCAAGGCCGTTTAACCGTTTCAGTGCGGATGACACGCCAGGTGTGTCATGAATGTTTTTAACGAATGGCGTATGACACGATTGGCGTGTCATCATATTCTATGGCGTAAGGCGCGCTTGGTGTATCATGAAAAAATTGTTCGCCGCCATAGACAAAAGTTTTTGAAAATGGAACACGCAACGAATCGGTTAAGTGGGAAATGTCTCAGAAGACGTGTAATTGTGCGCCGAGGCCGACAAACATGTGATCCGAGGGCTTTCCCATTTAACGGCTGAGGTGTGTATACTATTTCTGTGCTCAACGGAGCCGGCAGGCGGCAACTTAGTTTAGCGCAGCGGCCGGCAATGTGCTGTTTGCCGGCCGGAGGGCAGAAAACACGGTTTCATCCCACCTGTGCGGTAAGTGCGGCAGTACACACCGTAGGTATTACGTTTTTATGGCCTAATATGACATTAATATGACTACGTGCAACATTACGTCACAGCAGGTAGTGTAGCGACCCGCTCATCTTAATAACCCCTCTCTTATAAATAATACTAAAACTACTTAGTCGACTCTCCTGCTTTTAAAGTTTTGGCCATGAAGAAGTGTGATCGTCTAGAGATTGATGGTGGACCCCACAGAACAAAAATAACGTAGAAGCGGCTTATACCCCGATTCTCGAGAGAACCGATGTCGCCACACTCACACTGGCGCAAACATGCACACAGAAGTATCTGAAAGCTTATTGGTTATAAAATCTTATACAAAAATAAACTTTATTTCGAATGCGACAAAAGCAAAATTATATTACTCGTTTTATTACTTACGACGTTTCGCTTGCTACTACTAACTTGCAAAGAGAGTCTTGCCATCTAGCGTCGAGTAGCATAACCCTGTTTATAACTAAAACTCAATAGTTCAGCAACTCCCCAATAGATGGCGAATCCTTGTTCTCTCTCCCACATACGTGGCATTGCCCAAGAGTAAAAGAGATAGGCTGCTTTTTGCACGTTATGGCTAACGAGCGTCATAGTGCTGTGCAAGAGTCGGTATTATATCGATAAAATATATACAATTTTATTATATGTATATGAAGTAATAGTACATTGGGCGTCTAGGGAGGTAATTACGGTATTACTAACTAGTGTTCGATTTTAATGACTCGAGTTAGTATTCCGCTTACCGACCGTGATGCATACAATGTTTTTCATCACGCTTCTAAGCAAAAAAAATTGTTTTAAGACAAAATATTGTTAAATGACGTACCAACTTTTCTATAACTCCCTAGGGAATACTCCCGCGATGCATGCAAGCAATGGGGCGCTTACAAAGCAAGTGTGATGAAAAAGTACATATCTTCGATTTTCTTTGGTTTTTCATCATCATCATCATCATATCAGCCGAAAGACGTCCACTGCTGAACATAGGCCTCCCCCAAAGATTGCCACAATGACCGGTCCTGCGCCACCCGCATCCAGCGGACTCCTGCGACCTTCACCAGGTCATCAGTCCACCTCGTGGTGGGCCTACCCACGCTACCCCTTCCGGTACGTGGCCGCCACTCAAGAACCTTCCCGCCCCAACGGCCATCGGTTCTACGCGCAATGTGCCCCGCCCACTGCCACTTCAGTTTAGCGATTCGGAGAGCTATTTCGGTTACTTTGGTTCTGCTGCGGATGATCTCATTTTTAATCCGATTACGCAGAGAGACTCCTAGCATAGCCCTCTCCATTGCCTTTTGGGTGACTTTGAGCCTTTTTGTGAGGCCCATTGTAAGCGGCCACGTTTCAGTACCGTAAGTCACTACTGGCAACATACGCTGATCAAAGACTTTCGTCTTCAAACACTGCGGAATATTGGACGAAAATATGTGTCGTAGCTTCCCGAACGCTGCCCAACCGAGTCGGATTCGACGATTGACCTCTTTCTCGAAGTTGGACCTACCTAACTGGAAAGTTTGTCCTAGGTATATATATTCGTCTACAACTTCGAGTGTAAAGTCTCCGATTATTACGGGAGTTGGTGCTACATGGGAATTTGACATGATCTTCTTCTTATCCATGTTCATCCTAAGACCAACTCGCTCGGAGGCTTTACTGAGGTCAACGAGCATAGTACTTAAGTCCTCCAAGATCTCAGCCAAGACTACTATATTTTTGGTTCTCTACTTTGGTTTTTACGGAACTCATATTTACCCAGGGTGTAACTAAAATTAATGGTGCTTCTTTTAATCTCAAAGTAATTACTTTGACATTGAAAGGAGCACTTTTATATTATATAATTTTAGATAGCGAAGCATTTTTAAATAAAACAAATATAATAACAAATATAATAATAATATATAACAAATAATTAATTCATAACCTTTTGAATGATTAAGAACAGACAGATGGACAGTCGGGCAGACAATGATAACGATAATTTGAGAACGGTACCTTAACATTCACACCCATAATATTATAATATTAGGATATGCTCATGCTCACAGTAAGGCTGATGATGACGATGACATTCGGGCGGACATAGCGAAACTGTGATTTGGCAACGAAACCCTAATATCCACAATATTATAATTGGATGACATGCAGGCCTACGCTCAGCAGCTAGCAGCAAAAGGTTGAGATGATGATGATGATGACGATGACAGTCGGGCGGACATGGCGAAACTAAGTATGATTTGGCCACGAAACCTTAATATCCACAATATTATATGATGATACGTAGGCCTACGCTCAGCAGCTGGCAGCAAAAGGTTGAGATGATGATGATGATGACGATGACAGTCGGAAACCCGATTAAATAAATAAAGAGAGAACATGTTTAAATTTATTTCACTTAATCGGCTCAAGACAACTAATGTAGGTACATCAACGAAATAAAATATCGATATCGATACCTTTTTGGACCCTTTCCTCGCATTGGCCGCTACTCAGCCTATCGTTCCGAAATTCTAGAAATTTCCATAGTTTCATGCCAAATAAAAAACGACCTTATTATTGGCATATAAAGTTGTTTCTTATTTAGTGTAGTACAAACATCTTGCGGAAGACGAAATATTTTAGAAAATATTAAAATATTAACAAATTAAGAATTTCCGGTGGTATGAAATACCTTCATTGGTGAGGTTTGACTTCTGGCTGTTACTTTTACATCCCAAAACGGCACAAAAAGGCATATTTGCACATTATTTTTCGGATTTATTCGAAAACGATCTCACGTGAGCGCACTTAGAGAACTGACGGCCTACTGTGGTTAACTTTTGTGCAGGTAAGCCTTGCGCTGCTTACTATTGCCACACGCGCTACGCTTACATTACGCTTCTACTGTTTTTTCTGTTTTGTGGTGGACCCTAACATTGTTTCATAGTAACCTAGAGTCTTTGACAATAACAGAATATGTGGAGCTTGTGGAGATAAATAATAATGCCTAAACTAAAAAATAAAGAAGTGTATTCGCAAAGATTAAAACAAGATTATTAATAATTGTTCAAACAGTCACATTAAGATAAACATTTCTAATGTAAAGAAGTAGGTGTTTGGATGGCATAGCAAAACATAATTAATCTAATAGGAAAACAATTAGTAACTTAAAGTATAAATTTACAATGTAATTCATTAATATTATAGGAGCACCACCTGCGAAGAGAGATAAGCAATCATGAGAAATTAAAATATAAATGTTTAGTATATAAGGTTAAAAAAAAACAATAAAAAATAATTATTGTTTTTTTTTCCTAATCCACTACCAGCTATTTCTTGTCGCGGCTAACTTGTGATAGTCCATTCCTTTGCTTTTCTACCAGAGTTTCAAAGGAATATAAACATATTTTTACAACAATTGTACTCTTAAGTACTGAATTAATATAACAAAATAGAACAATGGAAGATTTTCCATATCCCTAGTCTATGTTCATATGAATTCTTAAAAGAACTCACATCTATATGTACATCTGATAGTGTTACTTCATCATGTACGAACTATCATCAAGCAGGATGTGGTCTGCGACCCTAGGCTAACCTAACAGACGCTACCAGCATTTCGGAAAGCCTATTCCAAGCGAGAAGAAATGCCAAGAAACTCGCTTGTACTGAGATTTCAGCTCAACTACCTTCAACAGTCATTATTTATATAGAGTAGAAGGAGTACTGTAACGGCCTTAGCCTATCCATTACTACCAATGTCATTTAGAATTCCAGATTTTAAAACCCATAATGCATAAGAAAGTATCACATTCAAAGTATAGTGTACTATCTTCTGATCTTATGTTACATTCGATCAGTGCTAGATCCAATCGGTTTTCCAAATAATTCACCAGATCCTGTAATGGATTACAGATTATTTATATTTTAGCATTTATTGTATTCAGTAAGTTGAACTCAAATTAGATTTAAAAGTTGATATGCTAATTTTAAAGCATAGGTAATCCATAATAATGGATTCCTTAAGATTTGTATATTTAAATACAAAGAGCCCTCACTTAGGGTAAACTTTAGATAAGTATGTAAGTATACATAGATATTTGGTCTAGATTACTAATAAGTAACCTAAGTTTTATTGTATAATATGAAAGCAAAGACTAAATTACTTCATAGCCTCTTTTGTGCTGTAAATAGTAATTTATTTTATACTATATCAATATGTATGAAAGTTTAGATTTGGATACAAATATATATTATAATATAAATGCAGTAGTCTTGAGTATATTAAATACTTGATCATTATACTGTGCCTTTTTATGTATAGTATTTATAAAGATGGATAAGATATTAATGGTATTTCAAATACATATTACAATGGTTTTCATGTGTTCAACCTAGATTACTAGATTAGGTAATTGGAACTTTATTTCCAAAACAAAGCAGCTGCTCTGAAAATTATACATGCACACAAAATAGGTAATTTACACAATGAAATCCCATAAAGATAATGGTATAAATTCTTCTAAATGGTAGGTTCAGGTTACTGAGATCATATTTCCTTGATGGAAAAACAGCACACTGCTCTGTGCACTATACGTACAGTCAAGTGCAAAAATAAGTATCGAAAGAATCCGTTCATAAATATGTTACGACGTTCTTATTACACAGAATTAGAGTGCACTGGGACATATTTTTGAACGTTTTTGTATACCCCTTATTTTGTCTTCGACTGTACTACAGACAGACATTTCTCACAGAATAATGATTGAAATTTCGTAGCACCAGGATATCTCTCAACATTAATCTCTACTTGTTAGTAGATCTCCGATCCATATACTATCAATATGCAACCCTTTGACGGGCGAAGCGGAGTTGGGTCCAAAGGCCTATAGTCAAGATCTCGCTAAGACAAGACAAAAATGGACACTTACCAGCTACCTCGAACTCACTTTATCATCAAATTCTTTGTCATCTGACTTAATTTTAATACATTAAAACTTTCCTACGGCTTACACAAATACTAAGAAATCGCCTTGGCTGCATCGTTATTACCGTTCGGTATCTTGCAGCCAACGCAAACCGAAGGTACTTGCAATTTGCTCCACATTTTCGTTTACCACGTGACCCTCTTGCAGAGCGACCGCATCCTTTCGCACCTGAGCCAAAAATCCTCCCTTTTCTAAAAAATGGCGTCTATTTATAGGGTTTTCGAACTGCCTAAAATGTATCACTAAAATTCCCGAACCAAGTAAAACGTTGTTACTATTTAATATCGACCTTATTTTCTACAACTTAAAGTTTATTTTATCTTGACTTTAGGTTCGACATAGAATCCCTTACTTTCTATATGATCTTTCGCCATCTTTTCTAGGATTTTGCACACGTTACTAGCATCGTCCTTTTTAGATTTTAATAATTTAGTACTGATGTTTGATCTAGCGATTATATTTCGAATATACTTTTTAGTTCGAATATTTATTTTAATTGTTAGTATTTTATAATACGAGTCCGACTAGACCCACTATCGCGTATTTCAACTGTCGGATTGAACGGAAATGAATTAATTCAATGAAGTACTTCGTTGACTATTTACGATCGTTTAATATCTTAATATTCGCCAATTGCGTTGGTTTACTATGGATACATATATAAAAATTATAAATATAATTATGGAATATATGTAGCAGTTCAAACGGACTGTTACAGTAGTAACAATTATTGTAATGAAAATGATATACTTAATCGGAGTATGTACCAGGAAAGCATAACTCACCCAGTGCTTTGTCAATTTGACACTCAATTCGAGTTCGAGTCGTTCTTAATTTAGGACCTTTTCGAGTACTTTTGTGAAATAATATTTATGTACTCTCTTTTCTTCTGAATAATGAACGCCAGCAGTGGGTACGGTAAGAGAGATACATACCTTCATAAGTAAATCAGTGCTAACGGGAGGCCGCAATGTGTAGCAGCACTACGTACTGTATAAGCGCAGATTACATGAGACTCGCAATAGAACAAGGCCAGATAAAATCAAAATTATGTCTTCATTTAAAGATTTATTTATGGTAACATTTAAGCAGACGATTGCAGAGTAAATGGCAGTGTCTCTCTCGCCAGTACCCAGTCTGAAGAATACTGGTAAATAGCTGTTTACTCCAAACACGAACGTTTTGAACCAAGACGTAGTAAACGAGTGTTGAAACAAGTGAAAAACGGCGTTTCAAAAATGGTTTTGTGTATCTATCTTAGGAAGAAACGAGCAATGATAAAAAGGTGATACAATACCGGTTTGCGAAGCGGCGAACGCCATTAAGTCAATATCGGGAGGCAAATAACCAGGCCACGACGGCCTGTGTCGATCATCGCGGCCATACCGCGGACACGGAAATCCGCTAATTTCGAAGATTTGTCTCTGTCTCTCTAACGACAACTTCGTTGGAGTGACAGAGACAAATGCCCGAAATTTACGAACTTCGATGTTCGCGGCAGCAGGCCTGCGCTGCGCTATGCTGGTCAACATATAACAGTAGTGTTACAATATAAGCATTTAATTCTCTATGCGTTGCACAATAATTAAAAATAAACCGCGTACTTAACGCTCAATTAAGCAAAGTACCTGTACAATGGGTTGTGCCCTGAAGAACCGTTCGACATGATGCCAACGTCCACTTTTCATCATCGCACCGCTCGCCACCGACTGGGCGCTCATCCTCACACCTTGCAACCTAAATGGTCGCGCACCGTGCGGTTTCCGAGGAACTTCCTCCCGCGGACGGTCCGTCTGTGGAATGAGCTCCCTGCCGAGGTTTTTCCGTTGGAGTACAGTATGGGGTTCTTCAAAAGAGGAGTGTACAAGTTCTTATTGGGTCGGCAACGCGCATGTGACACCCCTGGGGTTGCAGGCGCCCATAGGCTACGGTGACTGCTTTCCATCAGGCGGGCCGTATGCTTGTTTGCCACCGACGTGGTATAAAAAAAAAGTACCTACTCTTGCTACATGATAATCAGTTTGGGTTCAGACCCGGACTCGCGACTACAGTGCTATTTCGAGCCTGATGCCCCCACTACACGCCTGCGGATGAGTCCGCGGACGTCGGGATATTGTTACAGCACGTCGCCAACAAGATTGATTTAATTAATTATCATTATAATTATCCGTTGGTTTTCTCACCATTTACTAATACAAAAGTCACATTTTGTTTAAATTGTATTTATACGAATATTACGAATGTTCATGTTACTCGCGGACGGAATCTTGAATAGGTTGCAATTGCAACCTACTTTTATTTTATGTTTAAAATAATACGATAGAAATAATTATAAGAAGCTGTTGTTTATTTTATAAAACATTTAATAATTTGGTTTGTTAGTTAAATTAGATAATTGTGGCTGCGCACAGGGAAAGGTACCTAGTCACGGCATTTAGTTACAGAGTTACATGAGGTTTTGTCGAAGCGGGTGAAAAAGTGCCAAAATGGGTTTATGCTATAATTGGGTTATTTACATCCTAAGGAACACGTGTGTACAAGAATATCAGTAAAATTATGTTTTTTTAGTATATTTCTCAGACTATAAAGTTTAGTACTCAGGGTACCTTGTCACGTTATGTCTTAAAAGCGTTTAAAATTTGAATAATTTTGTCAATCGTCGCGGGTAGTCAAATACCTCTTTCTAACATAGATCGGCCTATAGCAAAATGATTTAAATCATGAAACCAATAAAATTTATCAAATGTTTTTTATAAGAAGACATTATCCCATATATGCCCGATATCGACCCATTGAAAATAAACTATATCCTATACATCATAGAGTTCATCTCAATAACTAGTTCTGGGCATATATGGGTTAAACTTATTTACGTAACTCTTGTATTAAACGTAGAATTATAACTATTTACATTAATTTAAAATATGTTTGCTAATCAAAGCCTATAGGAGAGCTAGCGAAGGGCCGGGTAGCGAAGGATATTTCTCCTACTAAAACCACACCAAGGTCATGTCACGAGGTGTTTCTCTATTAATATAGGTAATCATTTTATTCATCATCATCATCAGCCTATGATAGTCCACTGCTGGACGTAGGCCTCTCCTATTAACTATAACGTATAGACGCATTAGGAGGTAAATGCCCATAATCGCCATGCTGGGTAAGCGGATTGGCGATCGCAGTAATGTGTCCACTATGGTGACGCTGCTGCCCATCATCAATCTTTGATCAAGTATGGTCAGTGACACTTCAATCCCTTTGTCGACTCTTACGACACACGCAGGAGGAGTTAGGATGGTGACAAATGTATTCTTTCTGCCGTCACCACACGGCCAATAATTTTATTGTTGATCTCGAATTTAGTCAATGGAAACTTGAGCTGTGATTTTAGTTGTTTGACGTGTATAATTAATAGGTATTATAATATTGATTAAAAGATCAAAGACTTAATAGATCATATGGTTGGTGCAGTTATGTATACAGTGTGTAAGTCTAATACGGGCGATCAATTAAACCAGACATGGGATTCATTAGTGTAATCATGGATTACAAGGTTTTTTTAAAGTTACTCTTAATTATGACCTCACAGAATTTTTTTAAGATTATCGGAGCAGCAATGTAGGTACGAACATTTGTTATTGTTAATATGGCAGTTATGTCATCTGCTTTTGAAATTAGCTGTCATCGAGTGCTTAACTCGCGTACGTTGCTCTACATTGCGCGCCGAATTATTTTGTATGGAAATTTTTGTTGCTCTAATTTTAAGTAAAAGTTATTTGAATGTACTTATTATGTCGTAAACTAACACACATTAAGAGCTTCGCCCATATTAGACTTACACCCTGTATAATTGGGTATTTTATCCTAATTTTACTCTATTTCTTTAAGATAATGACTTATCGTGACAAGGTACCTAGTTTAGTAAAATGTAAAATTTTATGGTTTACACAACTAAAACAGAACTTTTAAGAGAGAAATAAAAATATATTGATTTCTGCAATAATTATACCAAATAACATTTTGTTACAAATATTTTTTGCATTATAGGTACTAAAATAGTGCCTTTACATTTAAGTAACTAAAGTTTAGTAAATGCCGTGACAAGGTACCCTAGTTACGTTTCCATCCAAAAGTTTCGACCGGGTCACTAAACTTTATTGATTAAAAAAAACGCTTTAACGTTATCTCGATGACACCATTGTGGCACACTATGCTAAATATAGTTAAATTATGTGATATATCATCGATATACAAATAATTTTGTTGATTTTTAATTTTATAAGTGATCTTTTTTGTAATTGTTAAAAAGTGCGGTAATTATTAAATTTATTGTTAATTATGGAATTTATTTTATTCAATTAATCCAAAAGGCCTTAGAATATGTAACTACGATAAGAAACTAACAGTTTTAATCTCATTATATTATGAATTGGGTATATTGAACACTTTCGTATTTCTTTCGCCCTTGCATGTTCAACCTAAGAAATCTAAATAATTAACATGTGTAACAAATGACGCAGACTAAACTTGTCGCTAGATGGCGCGGATCGACAGCGAAACATGCCAACGTTTGTTCCCCGACGTTTCATGACCCGAAAGCGGCCATACTGATTTTGATTTACTAATGCGTCCCTAGATGGCGCGGATCGACAATGAAACACGCCAACGTTTGTTGCCCTGTAGTGTAATAAGGTTTAGAGACTGATTTTTGTAAATTGAATAGATTTGTTGCAAATCGGTATTACGTGATAAAGCTAGCTTTCCGAGTCGAGTACTTTTCGTTCCTCGTACCTAGATGCTCGGAGACTGGCCTATACCTGTGGAAGCAGTCTGTGCTTAAGGTGTGTGCTCCTGCATCTTACCAGTTGTGGGTCCGCATCTATATACGCAGCCTGGAATTGTATTTTTGGAAACTGTTATTTGGAAATATACTCGCTTCACTAAACAAACTCCTGGTTTCGAATTAATCGACGCCCCTACGCCCCACTCCACTACACATGTATTTTTAAACAATTAACCTTTATCATAATTCTTGAACTTCCAAAGATTATAAGTATACCCTTCACTATGTAACTTCGAAGTAGAAGTGCGTTTAATGGCATTATAAACTTTAAATGCAATTTTCTCAACTTGTGCATTTCGGAAGTCGCAAATTCAAAAATTTATGTAAAAATAGTGGTTCAACCTAGAGTCATGATTCTTTTTTTATTGATAGCAAATTTAATCTCCTTTTTGGAACTATGCATAACTCAATACCTGCAACTAGGTACTTTTCCCCGTGCACAGCCACAATTTGTAACTTAATTTAATATTGGAGCAGTTTGCTTGATTTCATTTTTAGTGACGGCCAACGCCACTAGTGGCGTTTTTTAAAAGTTTAGAGATTCAATCACGTGAGAGAGAGATGTTGTAAACAGATTATAACTTTTACGATGAACAGAAAATATTGTAAAAATATAAAATCAAATTGGAACTCAATTGGAAGACTGAAAATGTGTTTCTCTGGAATTAGCAGCCACCACCACACGCGATGGTTTATTGCAGCGGGCGCGGCACGCGCACCACAAACGACCTATATACGTATATACAGGGTGTTTGGTTAGCGGTGTCTAGCTAATATGTTAGCTAAAAAATAACACCATAATTACAGTTATACCTTAAGTACTTTAGGAATTACAAATGCTCAAACATACACCAAAACAGCTGCATTTAGCGTTCCCGATGCAAAATCCATAAACAAATGAATGTCAGCAGTGTACTGACTAGTGAAGTGGCCGCCTTCCATCCATCCAGTGCATGTTTGAGCACTAGTAATTCCTAAAGTACTTAAGGTATAACTGTAATTATGGTGTTGTGTTTTAGCAAACATCCTGTACTAACAAATAACAACACCAAAAACCTATCTTAACGGCCTAGTTTTCATGCAAAATTAAATCAATTGAAAAATTAAGGTGAATTTTTTACTATTTTTAATTAAAACATTTTTTTTAGCCTCGTTGTTCAAATAGTTGAGTCAAATGATTAGCTTAATTAGTTTGCTTATCTAATGAGCTCTCTAACGAGATTTTTTTGCAGGGATAGGACCGATAACAAACGTATAATTCCAGAAATATCACGTGCGCCCGTATTCGTCTGTTTGAAATATTAAAATGGCCGCCATTTAATTATCGTTGGCACAAAAAAAATTGTGTGCTAATTTATCGATAAAATTGATTGTAGTTTAAGCCCTTAAAAGCTCCGACACCGCTAACCAAACACCCTGTATAGCGCTGCTATGCATATACTCGATGTTCGCGGTCGGAACTTTAGTATTCTTGTCTGTTAACATTTCGTTTTTCATGTCAATGTAAATTAATTCATAATAAGAAAAAAAACAGTACTTTATGGCAACATTTTTATTCATTCAATTAAATATACATACATGTAGGTATTATGTTTCTATACACAATGATCTTATGACAAGTTACACGTTTAAACTTTAGTGAGACATAATAAATAACTATAAATATAATTAATCGGTTTAACTCACGTGCATTTAGTGACTACGCGCGACATGTTTCGGACGTAGTAGTACACTATAGGACCATGTTTGATAAATAAACGAATTTGGAATATAATTTTATAGACATATCGAGAAGCCGAAAGGGACAAACAATAGTTAGCGGCTTGCTAAGTTAGGAGTCGTTTATGAATAAGGGGGTAAGTTACACGTTCCTCGATACAACATCATCTGATATAACAGCTATACATGGACGGTCGTGCGAAGCTACCGGCGACAGACAATTGGAAACAGCAACCGTCGAGTTCAGTATCGCGGGCCTCCTCCCCGACCACTCGCGGACACTACACTAACGTTGTTCACCGGAATGTTTCCCTTTAACGTGTCTTTGTAAAACTTTTTAATATTTACTAGAATAGTTACAGTGGTTACAAAATAATAAATATCTCCTACCCGGTATGAATCTTCTGGTGCCTTCGTAACGCTGACTTTCTAATGCACCTGTACTCACAGAGATTACATTTGTAAGGCTTAACACCAGTGTGTATCATCTCATGTCTTTGTAGGTTTGAT
>JALPQI010004095.1:0-78438 GCA_025490895.1 Thaumatotibia leucotreta | reverse complement strand
GTCAGTTCTCGATACCGACCTTGACGAATAGGAACCCTAAATACATTTTGAAGCTGCTTATAACATATTTAGGGTGTATTTTCTCGGGTCTTTTAAATACATCAAGACCATTGACTGACTGTCGAGTCTCTACAACGAATATTTACCACCTACTATCCTTTCTAAGTATCATTCAACGGTTTTTATTCGCAACAGCTTTATCTACCATCTTTCAAAGAAAATTTCGTTTCTTTCATTGTACCGGCTTTTAGCAAACCTTTTCTCGAGTCGCCTGCATAGTTTATTCTAACTTCTAACCAACGCCTCTGCCAACAATTCCAAAAAGATGTAACATCAAAGGAGTTTGGTCTACTTTACGCTCTTGTACCCACTAGAAGGGGTTCTTGACCCGTTGCAGAACCGAAGCATTGTTCAGGGAGTATATTCCTACCACTTAAACCAGTATACCCGTGGCTACTGAACCAGGGAGAATTATATGTTACTGGAGATCTAAGTTGTTTGTTCAAATGCAGTTTTAATAGCAGCAGGTGCAATTTCTACATTGGGGTCACACTTCCGCGTACAATTTGGAGAATTGTGAACGGTGCAAAACACAGCTTTCTTGTCTGCGACTTTCTTTGATTATCGTTTGGTTGTAAGAACAATTTGTCACAATAACCTATAAATTAAGGTACTGAAAGACATCTTTGTAAATTTTGGCAATCTATGAGGAAGTTTTGTATTTTATGATAGACTAATATGGACCACCGATTTCGTTTTTATTTTGTAAAATGATGAAGTGTTATTCTATACAAGGCTCGTTGCTATGTTACTAGATTTGTCAAAATAATCTTGTGAAATTATTATATTGTAATATTTTATGTGTCAAAAATATTGCAATAATTTTAAAGGAGAAACAACTACTTAATTTAATCTTCAATTCATCAATAAAACAAAAAAAAATCAATAGAGTTATTTTTTATTAAGAAAACCTAATATTTGAGAAGAAATATGTATAGGGTTGAGAATAAATATGTATGAGAAGAAATATATGGAAGGTCATAGCTTTAGGCACTCTCAAACATTTAGATGACTGAAACCATAATTATACGCTATTGGAACCTGTTGCACTACCTAGCCTCACATTTCATTACACAATTATTTTCGTCTTCAACCTGTCTTTACAGTTTAAAAGCAATAAATATCAGTTAATTGTGCCATTCGTGCCCATTTCACAAAAAATGTCTCACTGACATTACTACTAAAAGACGTACGACTTTTCAAAACGGAGATAGCAGATGTGCCGACAGACACACCCGTTCATTTGCCAAATTAAACGTAAGGTCACTGGCCAGGTTATACTAACAAGATAAACGCATTATCAGACAACATTTTCCATACACACTTATCACCTTTTTCTTCTGATGCTCGATTATTAAACGGCTTTGGATTCCAAGGGAAAATCGGATTAACAGCATATGAGCTGCACTTAAGCTTAAGACTATTATTGTTTGAGCTTAGTGGACTTTAATCAGAGACAGCCTGGCTGCTGGTTATCTGCGATCTGGTGACCCACATTTGCATATTACGCTGGTTTTAAAGGTTAATTTTCAAGTTATTTAACATTGGTCCCACCTTAAGAAAATACATAGGTAGGTATAGGTACTCAAGTAATTCCACACCCTTCTTAATTTCTCATATTATATTTGTGTTCCTGCTGATAAGATCGCTAGCGCCCAAACAGGATGCTCTAAAGGCCGGGGCACACCAAATGCGTGTGCAGCACGTGTGCGTGGCGTGCGCGTTGAGTAGCTTACGTAAAAGTCGTAGTAGATTGCACACCATTTTGCTGGACACGCGCGCGTCCTCGCCACGCAAGAGGTGTACCATCCTACCATCTTATTTGACATTCACATACGCGTATGATACGCATGAATACAGAATACAAAATTTATTTGGTAAAAGAAAAAATTAATCATGTTAAGTTAAACCGGCGGGAGTGTGGCAGGGTATCTCATACCCTGCGTTTGACTTATGTCATTATATTTAGAGTTTGCGTTTGACTTATGTCAATATATTTAGAGTTTATATTTGTTCAACTTTTTTTCACCACACTCTCGCCGGGTTAACAAGCCGCTAAGTATACTTCGATTCCTTTGCTCTTAGGAAACCGCTCTACACTGTTAGAAATTAGGGAATATTACAGACGAAAAAATTACAGAATTCTGTAAAATTACATCATTTTCACAGAAAAATTTGTAATTTCACATATTTTTCATCAATTTTACAAAAATAAATTTAAAATTTATGAAAAATATGTGAAATTACAGATTTTTCTGTGAAAATGATGTAATTTTACATTTTTTCGTCTGTAAAATTTCCTAATTTTTAACAGTGTATTGCTCTTAGCAGCTTGCTAATAAGGGGGTAAAACTATAATTTAAAGGAAATAAAACACGTTGTAAGTATAAAGAAAAATCGTGGGTCAGGGTTCCGTGTCCTATGAGTGCGTTCACAATGTCACGCAGAACGGTATAAAGTTACGACAACAATCCTGCCGTGGTACCGTGAAGGGCGTAAGGGCCGTGACAACTGTGTTAAAGGTTAGCGTGCACTTATCACGTTACCGGGGACGCGGCAACTCGCGGTGCGGCATTCTGTTTGACTCCGTTTGCACTTCGGTGTTCGTCCATAGGAGCGGAAGGAGAGAAGCAAAATGTTTACATTACACCGGCAGTAAATCTAGCAATAAGTATAACTGCGAGCCTCCCAGTTTGCAGTATCAATATCGTACAGATGAACTTATAAATAAAATAATAAATCCTTCAACGTTATAAGTTGTAATCTGTCAATACATAAGTGACGTCATCGGGATCCTCAAATTGCAAAGCTGATGATCTTCAAATATCTTTACCATGACTAGGTTGCAGAAACTCATAATAAGTACTCATCTCACTTGGCCATAGGTAATATCAGACGATCTTGCTGTTGGCCGATTAATAAGATTTGATATGTGTGCGTTAATCTTTAATACTAACTGGTAATTACTAATTAGTGCATCTGTTCCGTTTGATATAATACCTTATTTAGACTGTCCTAGAAAACCTTAGTCTCTAGTGACATTACTTTGTCGTACGGTAGTTTCAATACTTATGAATGATAAAATAATCGCATAAAAAAATTACTGATAGTGAGTTTGCAATGGTAACATGATCATGGAATCATGGGCCATATTGGTTCATAGTTCATGGTGGAAAACCCCCTAAGTATGCTATGTGGGGAAAACTTGGGATACTACACTGAAGCTGTGCGTTTAGGAAACTGAGACAGTTGGGATTTTTGTTAGCCTATGTATATGGTGTAGGGGAGATACGCCATGAAATGGACATTTAACTTTGAAGCAAGATACATACTGTAGTTAAAAACTTAGGAACTCGTTAACTATCATTAAGGATTTCGGATAGACTGTAGTATAATTATTATTACACTATATTAAATAAAAAGCCATACTTTTTATGAAATATTTAAATTTCTTTAATCTCACTTGTGTCCGTTTCATAACACCTGTAGCACTGAATCGGACAGTGGGTGTCTTGAAACGGACTAGGAACCAATACTTGACTTTGAGACACATAAGGCACAATAATACTTATTTTAATAAGGCCATTACTTAGTAGATCCCAAACTACGATCACAGAATTACCAATTACAAAAAAAAATCAACATAAAATATTCAATTTCTTAGTCTTGGTTTAATTTTTCAACTATTATAATAATTAGTTTTTTTAACAATAATTCTTATTTTAATAAGTCAAACACTTTGGTAGAACTCAAACTGAGATCATAGAACTAACAACTACTTACAAAAAAAACAACATAATATAATTCAACTTCTTTCAACGTCCGTTTCAATGCGACGGTCCCTGGCCGTTTCATTGCGAATCGAACCTAAAAATATTTTAACCAAATTTTTAAATAATAATGTATTGATAAGATCATGACACACCGTTCCGTATCTCCTTGAGAATATGCCTCAACAAGTACAGACATTAAAATTGTAATTTAAGATGTAGCCCAATTTTAAATTAGTTTGCAAAAATACGCAATTTTTTACAAAATTCATGCGCTTCAACTACGTGCGAAATAGTGAAGTAAGTAATGTTTCACGGGATCTGCCATTATTGTGGGTTCATCTATGGTCATCAGTGTTGACAACAACCAAAGAACCTTGAAATGTTCGTTCAGATTTTTTTAAGATATCGATAGTGTCCGTTTCATTGCGTATTCCCCCTACATCATACATCATCAGTGTATCTCAATCCACTGCTGAATGTAGGCCTCTCCTATTAACTATGCGAATGGTAATTGCGCATTACGAGGTAAATGCCCATCATAATAGCTCTGAGCACGTAGCATGGCGATCGCAGTAATGTGTTTGCTATGATGATGCCCATTATCAATATTCTCCAAACTTAATCCAGTGACACTTTATTCCCTTCGTTGACGCTTACGATGCCCAAGGGAAGTGTTGGGGTGTTGAAAATTGCATTTGGTACCATCCGGCTTTGGTGTACTACTGCTATAAAAAACTGCTCCTTTCCTCAGTCAACTGCCACTTGCTCTTTCCCATAGTTCCTTTTAGAATGTGTTTAAGTCATCGAGCCATTATCTTGTCGGTCTGCCTGCAGTTCGGGGGCTACCATTCCATTCATACCATTGCGATTCAGTTTAGGTCCAACTTGTAATTTTTTGATAGTTATTATATGAAACTGACAGATCGCAATTCAGATTAGATCCTATACTGAATTTGTTTAGTATATTGTGGTTGCACTAGTGCCCCTTCGCCCCAAATTGCGTACACCATTTTTGGTTTCTTTCGGCTCCCTTTTGTAACCATTTTTTCCCACCTTTCCGGATCCATGCAGCAGACATGCCCCACCCAGCCTCACTTAATCTTAGTGGTTTTCACACCTACATCTACAATTTTATTGGAGTTCTAGGCAGTTTTCTGTTTCTTTGAATGGTAAATAGGCCACCGAAAAAACCAGCCATAATCTAGCCTTTAACAATGTAAATCCAGCAAACTTGATCCAACTGACGGTAATATCAAAGTTAGAAAGTATCGCGTGCTGAACGCTATTTAGTCGTACAAATTATATAATTGCACACTTATAAGTTTCAATAAAGATATGCAGTTGATTACAATCTAACTGAAACTGCCGATAATTCATAGTTAAACACATTTATTTTACCACAACAACAACACTTAAGAAATGCTCTTCTTTTCAGTAATACACGAATCGTCGTTGTAAAATACAAAAATGCCGTGAATAAATTTTTTTGGAGGCCGGAAAATATTACACGGCTACCATCTTGTTTTGGAACATGACTAGACCAAAGGCTTGGTAATAAGTTAGTGCTGCAAAATGAAAACTCGAAACAACTTTCTCTGTGACTCCAATTGAAGAGTACTTTGAGTCGCAAAGGGAGTTGCTTCGTAATATACTGTTTTCGATATTAGGCACTCGGCTTTCAATCGTCTAGCTAGTCGATGTCATGCGGCTGATGCGTCACTCCCTCTCGTTCAGACTTGCGTCGGGTACGATGAAAAGTGATATAAAAGTGACTTGCAGACAAAGTTATTCAGTCAACAACAAAGCTCTTATTCTACATTATTTTCTGTTTGACAGCTGGATGCCATTATTGCCTTATCTAGACTTCGGCTTGTTTAAACATTTAGCCAATCTGATTTCAAACACATAGGAACAAGTCAAAATGGCCTTCCAGAACTATTTAGTTGCACGATTCAATTGAATATCGGCAAGATGAAAGTCGTTGATAAGACAGAATTGATGGTTCTGAACGGCGAAACCAATAGTAAATGAATTAAACATAAACAAGCTTTAGAGAAATTTTAAATGAATCGATCAACTTTCATGTGCCTTGTTGCTATAGTTACGTTCTTGATCATATTAGTAAAATTTATTCAATTGGCTACGTAAAGTATTCGGAAGGTATAAATATTATATTTTCCCTGATAGCCGTCGTCTTAACGTTCAAGAAAATACGGCTCTTTTATTTTTATTTGCTCTTTTATTGAATATTATTCATACCTTCAGAAAACTTTACATAGCCAATTGTCCATTTGTCGACGGGACATAATATCGACGAGAATACTTGATTACGGATTTCGATGTTCGCAGTAGAGTCGCAGGTCTGTCTAAGATTCAGCAAATACAACACTTTTTTTGTTTTTCTTACGTTCTTATACCTAATTTGTAGTCAATTATTCAAGCCCCGTGATAATACTTGAACAATATCCGTTAAAGACTGTTACTGGGATTAGATCATTAGTCATCCTATCAAGTGGCCAAGGCCGTTGCAAATCCTGCAAAAACTTGCCCAAATTTATTCTAAGTTTTTCTGACACCATCTCTAAATAAGGATGCCGTTTGGTCAAAAGATGGTAATATGATGTAATAATGATATTGATAATATGTAAATATGAAATAATCATAATAAAAATGCGAACAAATTAAATATTATTACATTTTATTTATTAGATATAAGTTTACAAAAGTGTGCAACTGAAAGTAGCTCCACAAAACTAATAATCTTCGTAAACGTACATAGTTATATGTTTTAATTCAAATTAGGTAATAGTCTCTACGATGTCCAGGAGACTTTTTTTAAGCTTATTTTTTAAAACAGCCTTTTTGGGTTCGACGACAGTGCTCTCTTTATGACTATGAAGCAACGCATTCCAAAGGAGATAGGACATATATCTTACTTAGTAATTCATACATTTCCGAACTTAGCAAACCGATAAGTATTGCTTGCCCCTTTCGACCTTATCAATAAGTCTTCAAGACGGAAAGGGACAGCGATACTTATCGGCTTGCTAAGGAGACGTTTATGAATAAAAGACAGTATTTGTCTGGAAGAAGTCACTCTTATCTGTTTCTATTTTTGAGGTTTTTTTATTTCTGACTTACTTACCAACTATACTATATTTCTATCTTTATAAAATATAATAGGTACTTGCGCTTTTATAACACATTCACATTCTATGTAAGTGTTTCTTCAATTTGTAGCATTTGTTTCGCCAATTTTCGCCATTTGACTCGGCATAAAGGCGTAATTACATGAGTGGTCACGGCCAATTTGTTTCCAAGCCGTTCATGTAAATGAGCCTTTATTGATGTCGAGTGAATGGTAGAATTATGCTATATGTTCGTTATGTTATTCAACATGTGGTTGGATATTTTTATGATTATGTTATTATAATAAGGCTATTATTTATTTATTACGAAGACGCGTGGCGATTTATAACAAGGAACTTCGTTACCTGTGAGAAGAAAAATGCGCAACGCCTATAGAAATATTTGGATGATGATGGCTTGTGAGAAATTCAATTCATGCGGTTATTTTTTTAGCGAGTCTAGACTGTGTTGGTACGGTTGACCCCAACTGAAATGGGATAAGGCTAAGACAACGAAGAAGGTTATTTCATTTTCTATATTTATCTTGGCTGCTGTATCTACAGTAATCTACACTAGAAGTACCTAATGGTATTCAAAGAAAATATGGATTCGAATCCGCTTAATATAATTGCATTAAGGAAAAATCCATGAACAGTTTCTGTAAGTATCTCCATTTGTATGCAGTTTGTCTTAACTGCAACTTCTAATAGGAATCATACCCGTACAGGCCTTTAGAAAACGCATTTTAATGTTATCGCTTTGTTATACATTTCATTATTCCGAATTATTATAAGCCTATCTCAGTCCACTGCTGGACATAGGCCTCTCCTACTATCTACGCGTATACGTATTAGGAGGTAAATGCCGATAATCGCCACGCTAGGCAAGTGGTTTGGCAATCGCAGTAGTGTGTCCACAGTCCACTATGACGCTGTCCATATTGACGCCGCTGGCCATCATCAGTCTATTACACTTCGTTCCCTTAGTCGACTCTTAAGACACCCCGAGAATAGATGGGGTGGTGAGCAGGCGCTGATCCAGGGGGTGTAATGGGGGCACTTACACCCCTGAAACTGGACTTAGGTATGCCTAGGTGCTGTTTTAAGCATAAAATAAAATACTATATCATATCATAGGGCAGTGCCCCCCCCCCCTCAACGAAGTCCTGGATCCGGGCCTGGTGGTGAGAAATGTATTCTTACTTCAAATTCAAATATGTAATAGTTTTCAGTATATAATTATACGCTTTAGCACATTATCCCGCTCTTTAAGTCTATAGCTATCTTTGACGTAAAACACAAGATTGATTCTAGAACGTCTATTGATTGTCTTTGTTCAAGCATTGCGTTATAGCCCTTTGTTCCAGTGCCTTTTGTATGGAACAGACGACAGTCGTTTTATAACTGAATGATTGCATACGTTGCTATGGTATTCTGGTGGCTTATGAATCTTATGCTGGTCCCGTTTTATCAATTTATCGTGCTACGCGTCAATTTCACAGTTGCATTCTTGTTAGAATGTGACGACAACGACGACAAACGAAGGTGCATTCAGACTAAACGAGCATTCGCTATTCTATCTCCCACTCTACTAAATCAACGAATCACGTTTTGTGTAACGATCGAATTTCGTAGGAAGGGAGTTTGAATAGCGAATGATCGTTTGGTCTGAACTCTGAATGTACCTTTAGAAGTTTAGACGCGGTACCATCATAATCATAAGCCTACTGCCGTGGGTATAACAGTATTGGGATAGTTTTATGTTCACAGTATCAGTATTCTAGCTTCAACCAGTTTAACAGACTGTTTTAAATAGTTCGGTAACCCATACAATACGAATATCTTGTAAAAGGCCGTCCTTATTTTTCTTTTTTTTTGTGACGAAGGTAGACAACTGAGCTCTCAGTCCACCTGATGGAAAGCGGGAACTGAGGCCCATGGACATAGTGACCGAAAAATCGCCTATGCGCTGTGTACCCTGAGGACTTAGATGGATTGCCAGTAATTAACTCCCAAACCGGAACACAGTACAAACTATTTCGCGGCAGGTTACCGGGTTAACGGGTAGCTATCCGGGCGTACCCTGCACGAGGTCCTACCACCAGCAAAAAAAGAAAAGACATTTCAATCTATGTACGTGTTAATAGCTATTATCCCTTTTTTTTAACTACGTAATAGCTATGCTGTATTTGTATATCAAACACGTGGACTTACTACTGATTATTACCAATTATCGTTTATCAAATTATCATTCTACAACTCAATTTAGTATTCACAAGTAGGTATTCTAAGATTTTATCGCACACAATCAAGACAAACCAATTATATTATCCTAATGAGACACGCGCCAAAAAAAACAATACAAATGTGTCAAAAAAATACAGTACACAAATTCCGACACCCACATACTACCTCAATGAAACCTCTAAATATAGCCTCAGATCATTACAAGGTTCTAAAGGCATGCTAATTAAACGTCACTTAGAACCATTGCAAAATATCAATGAAATTGCTACAAACATCGCGGTTTACTATCACAAGGTCCCAACTTGTATGCAAATCATAAGCGATTTAGAACCATGTCATAATGATTTGCACAAGTCATGACAATAAAAGTGGATGTGCGCGGGCGACGGTCCTTGCGCCTACTGTAGCTATTCAGAATCGAAATGATATTTATAAGATAAGAATAGTACATTACGACACAAGTGCGAAAAACATGAAATTCGAAACGAGTGGCGATGTTTTAAAACACGACCAATAGGATACCTATATCAAGAAAAAATAAAAGTAAAATAGTACATTACGACACAAGTGCGAAAAACATGAAATTCGAAACGAGTGGCGATGTTTTGGATGAATGAAAATCGACACAAGTTACGAATTTCGTTTTTGCACGTGTCTCGTACGACGTTTTTTAGTACAGATGGCCCTCCGAAGTTTTGGACGTGACGTAAAATTACCCACTTCTCGCACTAGAGCCTAAAAAGTACACCATCTGTACTAAAAAAGTTGTTTATAAGGTTGAAAATTTCCGTTTTTTTTTCCAAACAGCTCGTTTTTTCCGGATTTGTTCAGAAAAAAAACACTTTAATTTTAACCTATACCAGAAGAACGCGATGTAATCAAGGAAAAATCCATAGAAATAGATAAAGGAAGTGACAGTGACTATGATTGTTTCTCTCAAAACCCGAAAATATAACATACAGTCAAAGACAAAATAAGGTGTACACAAAAATGTTCAAAAATATGTCCCAGTGCACTCTAATTCTGTGTAATAAGAACTTTGTAACATATATATGAGCGGATTCTTTCGATATTATTTTTGCACTTGACTGTACATACCCGAAAAAAAATAATTGATTTTTTCCGACATTTTCCCCATGCAAGTTCACACTGAAGTCAAAGTCAAAGTCAAGAAGGTTTCAACTGCTTCTCATTTTAACCATATGCATAATAGGGCAGTAACGATTAATTAAGGCCCATTTACCCCTGTTGAAGGTTGAAGGAGTCCGCTGGATGCGGGTGGCGCAGGACCGGTCATTATGGCAATCTTTGGGGGAGGCCTATGTCCCGTTTTGAAGTCGGGTATAGGTGCATCCAGACCAAAAGAGCATTCGCTGTTCTATCCCCCACTCTACGAAATCAACGAATCACGTTTGGTGTAACGATCGAATTTCGTAGAGTAGGGGGATAGAACAGCGAATGCTCTTTTGGTCTGCATGCACCTTATGATGATGATAGCGCCATCAAGACTTAAGACCTTTTGGTGTACAGGCTGCGCCTACGCAGCTCCTTGGCAAAGATTATGGATTACTATTTAATTACTGACTAAGGTTGTCACGGTTTTTGACTTACCGGTCCCGATTTATCTTTCAATGACAGGTTTATTGCCATTTGCTTTATAAGTTGTGATTTTGTCATTTGAATTGAACAAGGCCGAAGATATAAAGTAATCTTTCAAAAAGGATAATGGCCTTGATTCTAAGTTTAGCTAAATAACTATATAAATCTTTCCATGAATTGGCTGCAGCAGTAATAATTGTATTATTATTATCAATAAGAAAACATAGAAGATTTATTTTTAGTAGAGATGGGGCTTTTTTATGTACTAATTTTTGTCAGGTCGAAACTGCGGATGGCCATCTGTATCTGTACTGAAACAAGTCGTACGTGTGAAAGGGAAAATTGTAACTCGCGTCGATTTCTTGTTTTAATTTATCGCCACTCATTTAAAACTTAATTTTATTCGCACTTGTATCGTAATGCAGATAGTATGTTCGTTTTTTCGTCGAGAGTTGACTTTTAGAAGGACACAAAAAACCACAAATAAAAAAATACAGGTGAATTGAGAACCATCTCCTTTTTTGTGAAGTCGGTTAAAAAACAACTTATTTATCTTCTTCTATAGAAAAACGCGATGGAACCTTAACCATACAAGAATACAATTATAT
The DNA here is from genome assembly GCA_025490895.1 of Thaumatotibia leucotreta. Classification (NCBI taxonomy): domain Eukaryota; kingdom Metazoa; phylum Arthropoda; class Insecta; order Lepidoptera; family Tortricidae; genus Thaumatotibia; species Thaumatotibia leucotreta. The sequence goes on along the minus strand of JALPQI010004095.1, from coordinate 67,023 downwards.
CAGTTATTCAGAGAAGCTCTAAAGGTGCATTCAGACCAAACGAGCATTCGCTATTCTAACCCCCTACTCCACGAAATTCATTCGTTATTCAAAACGTGATTCGTTGATTTCGTAGAGTGCGGGATAGAACAGCGAATGCTCGTTTGGTCTAAATGCACGATAAGACTTAGCCAAACAAAGAGAATTAGGTACGATTGTCCTAAGTCTAGTACCGTGAACGGTTATCTGTTAAGTTATCAACGGATATCCGGTACTTAGCCACTTAGCGAAGCCCTTTGTGGGGAGAACTGGCTGATAAATAACTTAGTGCGTATGTGTCACTGTTGTGGGAAATTCGCTTTGTAATCAAAGTCAAATATTAAAAAAAAGGTGGTTGGCACTATGCTAGGTACTTAGGCAGCAATGCAGTAAGGCCTGTTTAAGCCTGGATGCTTAGCCAAGCTGCCAATCGCTAACGCTTAGTAGCGTATCGTAGTTTTCCCTCTCTGTCACTCTTTCCCATTAGTGCGACAAAGACAGTTAGCTGCCTTTCGTTTACGATTGACGATTAAGCTTTAGCGATTGGCAACTTGTCTAAGCACCCTGGTCGTTAAGAAATTATTCACCAAATAATTTAAAAAACCGACTTCACCCGATGTCTCCAAGATCGCATCATCAGACCCCGACTTGGTGCCAACGGGACCCGTTCAAGTAAAAAAATAATTCGGAGATATCGAGTATCAACCTCGTGAGGCCCATCGTCCCATTTTTAGGACAACAAAATTTACTCATAACGGCCCATGACATCATATTTTTCGAAGAAATATTAATTTTATTATGTAGGTCCCGAAATTAAAAATAAACTGTCCTTTTTTAGGACACTGGGATATTATTTCGCTTGTCCTAAAAATAGAATGGATCTTACGAGGTTATGCCGCATTTTCACTTAATGTTCTGAGCGAGCATTCGCTTGTTCGTGGACTGACGAACGAACATTTTGCTATGTGAATTATTGTTTTCATCTACTCAAGAACAAACGAATGCTCGCCCAGAACACTAAATGAAAACGCAGCTTAACATACTTACAATAAAAAAATCTGTTGAATTAAGAACCCCCTCCTTTTTTAAAGCCGGTAAATAAAAAAGTCACCGTTTCAGTTATCTACAAAATTAAGATCACATAATTTATTTATTGCCGTATGGTGACGGCAATAAGAATACATTTGTCACCAGTCACCACCCCTACTCCTCCTGCGGGTATCGTAAGAGTCGACTAAGGGATTGAAGTGTCACTGACCATTATTTGATAAAAGATTGATGATGGGCAGCAGCGTCATCATAGTGGACACATTACTGCGATCGCCAATCCGCTTGCCCAGCGTGGCGATTATGGGCATTTACCTCCTAATGCGTTTATACGCATACTTAATAGGAGAGGCCTACGTCCAGCAGTGGACTATCACAGGCTGATGATGATGACGATGAATTTATTTAAATTTCTAAATTGGGATCCTTTCATTCCATTAGTGTTTTAAATAACTTCAACTCTTTATCAACATATCGATCGGAAGTCAAATAACCAGGTGCGACAAAAATGTCGTTAAAACAAACGAGATGGAAGAATGAAGGAAATCATGCTAATATGTCCGTTTATATACGTGAATAAACATGTAAACTTGTTTGGTCGGCCTTGGCCTTGCCTTCTTTAAGGCGGCGGTCACACTGATAGCGAATGCGAAATTGTAAACTCGCTATTATTATATGGACTAAAAACTGGTGAAAGAATCTAGATTCAATTTCAGACAAAAATTTTTATTTTTTGCTAGAATATTTTATCGCTGACTGTACTTTCTTCAGTCACTTGTTTATGTAAAAAAAATTTAAATGTCACACTTTTGAGGATTAGTACTTAATTCAACACAAAATAGGTAATAAAAACTATTTACTACCCACATTTTTGATAGGTAGGTATCTATATGTATTTACCATAGGATACCGTGCAGTTTACAATCAAGAGTTCTGTATTTTATGGGCTGATCTTTCAATCCTCAGTTAAAAGTATCCGTCAGTTTAAAGTATTACCATCCTTATCGCTGGTCATCAGTCAAAAAAGGATAGAGCTAATATTTATTTGACAGTTACTGTTAACTGGGGATTGAAAAATCAGTACTTAATCAAATACTTAATCAATTTTAGTTGATACATAATATGTATACCTATTGATATGTAATATTATACTGAGGATGTGTATAAATAGAAACAAAGTACCACATAATTTTATCAATTTATCCTTTCATCGCTTGATATCGCACATTTTTTCGTACATCACCATCTTGCAAACCTTAAGGTGCATTCAGACCAAACGAGCATTCGCTATTCTAACCCCCTACTCTACGAAATTCGATCGTTACACAAAACGTGATTCGTTGATTTTGTAGAGTGGGGGATAGAATAGCGAATGCTCGTTTGGTCTGAATGCACCTTAACGGAAGATTATTTTCTATTAAAGATCAAAAATCGCTATCATAACGTACCTAAGTAACGTTTACTCGTGATCGTGATAAATCAGTGAGAGCGGAAAATACTGCTTTCGTGCCTATCGAGTAAATGCTAATACAAACTCTACTTGCCAATTCATAGTAGGTACGGCTACTGATCTATCAATGATCAATAGATCATCAAGGTGCATTTAGACCAAACGAGCATTCGCTCATTATATCCCCCCCTCTACGAAATCAACGAATTTCGACGAATCACGTTTTGTGTAACGAACGAATTTCGTAGAGTGGGGGATGGAATGAACGAATGCTCGCTTGGTCTAAATGCACCTTTAACCAATTACCATATAGATTAAATATTGTAACAGGTATGGCGACTACTATTTTTAGACAAACATACAAATAGCATGTTTCCTACCTACTTATTTAAGCCTTTATAAGGTGAACAGATCGTAATTGATATTACCTGTATATGTAAAATAATTGATAATCTATTATAGTCGGGAAACACATTATTTATGTACCAACTGCATGTCTTAGATGACATAATCGTTTATACCTCTGGGTTAAGGCTTGTTTAGGTGTAAACAATACTACATATGATTATATTAACATATCATTTGCATACCTACACATCCTTGCTTCAAGATACTTTAGGATGCTAGTCTAATATAAACGTTACTTTAGTTATAAGAGGTCAGGTTTAAAAAACGTTAGTTTTTAAAAAATCCCGTAGTAGATTATACAACGTGTTACATGAGCCACTGAAAACCTTTAACGAGGTGATTTGACTTATACTTTCCCGGATCTTGCCATACAAATTCAGAACCGGGAGCATACCCTAGTTATAGTTAGTGGACAACTTTTACTATGGAGCTAACCCTGAAATCTCAAAAAAAAAATTGGCTTCATTCAAAATGTCGTGATCGATCGGTCAAAAGTGATTGGCCCCATAGTAAAAGTTGTTCAGTATAGGCAACTAAATCACCCCGTTCAAGGCTTTCAGTGGATCGTGTAATACCCTGTATACCTACTATGAGAAAATGCTATAGGTACCCGGCTCTTCAAGTAAAGTATGTTAATACACTGACAAGGATGTTTGTTACGTTTCACATAGCAAAGATCACGTCATCGATTTACGTTTAAAGTAGCAGATATATCACATTACTTCGAGTGCCGATGTCCTTGACAATGTGACGATTTGGCAACATAACTCAAGAGTCAAGATTCAATCATCATTTATTTACTCGTTTTTATATTAAATACGTTTTTATGCATGCAAATATTTAATAAGTATGTGTATGTAACATACTGACTAATGTTCTAAGACTAAATATTTGTAAGAATTTTATTTTACATCGAATACTCACCGTAATAGATTCCTCAGAGTATTTCATCTAGCTGGACGTAGGTCTCTCCTATTAACATGCGTAGGTAACGACTCATTAGGAGGCAAATGCCCATAATCGCCACACTGTGTGAGCGGATTGGCGATCGCAGAAATGTGTCTACTATGATGACGCTGCTGCCCATCATCAATCTTGTGTCAAAGAATGGTCAGTGACTTTTCAATCTTTTAGTCGACTCTTACGACGTCCGCGGGAAGAGCCGGGGTGGCGACAAATATATTCTTCCCGCCGTCACCACACGGCCAAGCCCCTATTTAAACGAAGTTTTTGACGTAAAAGTTTTGACCATCGAAGATTTTGGAGATACCTGGTCCTGGTCTACATTATGCCCTCTGAGAGATATAAATTTTACCTGTGTCATGGCATTATTTTCCTTTAATACAGTTGATTGGCAGTTTTGAACTTGCGGTTTTCTAGAAACTTCCTGCCTCCCACAGCTAGAATATATAATGAGCTATCGCCCACCGCATTTCCTGACCGATACAACCTTCAAGCATTCAAGAAAAGAGATCACTCCCATCCCATCCCATTCCAATGCCCATGTATTTACTTGTATCGCAGAGTCCGTGGGCAATGGTAGTTACATACCATCAGGCAATCTCTCTGTTCCTTTGCCACATATGATATCATCATCATCATCATCATCTCAGCCATAAGACGTCCACTGCTGGACATAGGTCCTCCCCTCTGGACTTCCACATGTACCGGTTAGATGCGATCTGCATCCAGCGTGTCCCGGCGACCTTCATAATGTCGTCTGTCCATCTTGTGGGTGGACGTCCTACGCTGCGTTTGCCTAGCCGTGGTCTCCACTCGAGCACCGAAGTCGACATATGATATAATATCACCAAATTAAAAAAATACCGATTTCTCGAAGATCAGATCATCAGACCCCAACTTGGTGCGAATGGGACTATATCGGGGTAATACCTGCACTATTTAAAAAATAATTGAAAATCGGTTCAAGATTCTCAGAGATCTCACTCAAGTAACATATGTACATACAAAAAAATGTGTCGGATTGAAAACCTCTTCCTTTTTTGAAGTCGGTTAAAAAATATATACTCTAAGTGTTTTTGCTGGCAGCTAATCATCAGATCACATGTTAATTCAACAGTAAGATAAATTCGGAACGCAGTCCCAAATACGGCGGCCGTGGGCGTACAAAACTGCATTCATGCATAATCGCGGAACTTTTTAAATGCTAAACGGTTTGTATGGTGTACTACTTAGATTCAATTGAGTATAGGGTCTGTAGGACAAACAGCTGTGAAACCGATGGCCTGGGGTCTTTTTGAAATCCGTGCATCGCATACACATTAGTGAGCAGCGTAATTTGATTTCGTAATCAGGATCATTCCACCATATTGGTTTAGGAATCTAAGGGTTTCACCATCCACGAATAAAATATACACGGTGCTCGTGAGCATTCCAAAAGATTTTAATGCTGGTTTCCTGACCATATTTAGAGTCTTTAATGTTATATAATAAAATAAAATAAAATTTCCTGGATTCGGCTTGCTTTCAGAGATAATCAACCTTATTTCGAAATAAGTTTTTCGATGTAATATTACCACACCTTTTGCTTGACAATAAAAAAATACGAATAGACTTGACGAAATAAGCTGTACCTAAAAAAAAATGGATATAAATAATTTAAACAAATTGTTGTTATGATAAAAAGTACTGGGAATGTTAAAAAGTATTCAAAAAGTTAAAAAAAAAAGAAAAAATTTTTTTTGGCGGATTTGACATTAGGTCTTACAATATTTTTTGTTTATTTTGATGTCTAGAATGCATAGTTCAAATCTTTCGCAATGCTCGCGAGCACCGTGTATAATATAAAACAAAATACTTGGCTGTCTTTTGCTTTATATGCCCAGAGAAAAGGATACTGATAATTTTTATCTGATGGATTTATTTTTCAATGGTTTGTGAAACAGGTCATAAGTATCGTATTCCAAAGAATTAGGATTTTTTAAAATCAAGTTTTGAATAATATCTTGTTGCCCGTCTACGATAATTTAACAATTTTCAATAACTTTAATTTAGTCAAAAAGCTTCTTTTCGTATTATAAGAAAATAAACCTATGTATGATCACTTGATCAGTTACTAGTTACTACTAATACTAACACAACATTTTGCTACAAATAGAACTTCTAATGCCATTACGTTATTCGCGACCTCACAATATGATTTGCAAAACGCATTCGTGTATGATGGCAATCAATCAAGTTTGTGTAACATCGCAAGTTATTTTTAACCTTTTGATCGCTCTGCGCTGTGACAAATGGCTTCCCTTGCGTTCCTTAGAAATGGAAGCAAATGTTACCAAAATAGGAACTAATGGGAGGTTAAAAGAGTATAGTTATGACATGGGCGGCATTACATGTCATGCCATGTAGCCAATATTTTTATTTTCAAGTTCTAAAAGTTTTTTCTTCTTGATGGTGTATCATCATCGTCATATCAGCCGCAAGACGTCCACTGCTAAACATAAGGTCTCCAAAGATTGCCACAATTTATGGTCCTTTTTATGATACATAAGTGGCAAAAAAGCAAATTACGTCTATACGTGATGCCATATGTCCTGTCCAGCCTACCAATTTTTATGAATACCGAAAAGTATAAACTTTTTGATAAATGCTCAGTTATTGGAGTTATCATAGCACCGGTTTAGAGACAGAAACAGTTATTATTTTGTTGAAACATCTCCCAGCAAGTTATCTATGCTTTTTGGCATAAAAACTGCTTGCATAAACAACTTCTAGAAAATTGTTGCTTCTGTCTTTAATCCAGCGCTAGGCTGTTAAAACGCCTGAACTTCAAAGATGTTACAAGCGCGCTCCCGACCGGACCCTTTTCAAACTTATATCATTCAAAACTCCATACCTACTGTAGGTACAGTAGGTATGGAGGAAAGAGTAGGTACTCTTTGAGCAAACCTCAGCACTCGGAACGCCTTAACAGTCCTATGAATCTGATAACAAATACCCTTCCAAAGTTCCCATAACTGTCACTCGTAGGCCGCTAGGAATCCGGCTGCGCACGGATATAGATCAGATGCGCCGGCGCGTCCTTTTACGGGCGCAGCGAACGCGCGCTGACCTTACCGCGTCATGCGCTGACATAATTGGTGCGGGACTTGACAGGCGTTAATTGTATGCCTGAGATTACATGTGTGACAATGATTTGTGTGGCTGAGATTACATATGTGACTATAAATTGATTGCTGGAAATGTTAGACGCTGTGTGTGTCTGCTTTATGGTATACGTATCATGCAATACTCGTATGTCAAGTGGCGTAGCCTATCAATTGCCTACCATCTAAGCAAGTGATTTAAACAAAGACATATTTTGAATAAAAAATATATATATTTGAGCCACAACATTTTAAAACAAATGAAATAAATAATAATATATTACGCTGTCTAAATAAATATTTAATGTAATTTGAATTTAAATTATATATAGTTTATCCTTTCACCGTTTATGAGATTTAGGCTTATTGAATTTATTCTTTGGTAATGTCATCTAATGGATTATTAGCATTGTACTGTGTCGAGGTGTTACGATTAACCCTGCTAAAAGGAACAGTCTGAAAATCAACGCTTGGATTTCCTAGCATAAGTTGAGACTGTCATCCTTTTACCAGAAACAGATTTATTATTATAAGAAATTATTAATGTCAGAATTGATGTATTTCTGTTTTTTGGCAATAAACGTTTTATTATTATTATTATTTATGTTTATATCTTTATATTTCTCTCCAGAAGGAGGGTGCTTTACTTCTATACGAGCGGGCTTTTGGCCAAACGCGTATAGAAGGTTTTATGATTATATTCTGTATATTACCTACTGTTCTAAGCTAAGAAATTTACGCACTATCCGACATGTATTCATGATCGCCGCTTTTTGTAAAAGTATGTACGTAAGTGGTTGGATGTCAAGGGTTTTAAGGCTTGCATGCAGAGTACGTGGGATAACACCTGTCGATGAAATTACAATTGGTACCGTCTTGACAGTGTTTACACGCCACTGATTTTTTATTTCTATGGACAGGTCTGTGTATTTGCTTAATTTTTCAGTGTGAGTTGATGTAAGATTATGCGTGTTGGGTATTGCTATGTCTATGAGATAGACAGTTTTTGTTGTTTTATCGTAGAGTGTAATATCTGGTCTATTGTAGTGGACAGTTTTGTCAGTAATAATAGTTCTGTCCCAGTAAATTTTATATTGCATTGACTCTAAAATGACCTGTGGAGTATACTTGTAGTAAGGGTGTACATGCATTTTACATTCTTTCAATTTTGAAATTCACTGGCTGGTAACATCAAAAAATTAAAAATACGCACCGCGCATGCGCGCAGTCAGCGACGCTCGAAAATCAACCTAATGAACCAGTCTAAACGGGCGGTCTCGTTAATGGCGGTTTGTAAAAATTGACTCTGCGGAAATACTCGGATTTGTATGTAAATAGTGTTTGTATATTGTGTGTTAGACGATTATAACAAATATAATATAGTAATAAAGGTGCGTTATGTGAAGAACTGCACCGGGCCCGGATAAAACTTGTAAATGTGTACATATATTGAAGTTTGAAGGACGCCGTGAACTTTATCACTTTTATCAGGTACGTGGTTTCATTTTTGGTGGTTTGTTTAATGCATTACAGGGGTTTATTTCCAAACTATGGATTACAGTTAGAAACTATTATATCGAAGGCAAAAATACGGCACATAATTTGGTCATTCGAACCGGGTCAATGACCTTTTACTCGCGCGCGTTCAGTTTGTAAAAATACGTAATAAATTTGTGTTTTTTCAAAATGGCGAAAAGCAAAACAAATGATATTCGATTTAATTTAGAATGTGAGTGGTTACAATCATCTTTTAATATGATGAAAACCGATATTGGTTCCACTATTTTAGCGGCGAGATTACGAAAGTTGGAATCTCATTTTGAAAAATTGAGTCTTGCATACGAGGGTTTACTTGAGGGCCTCGAGATGGCAACCGATGGTGGAAAAATCAGTGAATATAAAGCGCGTTATAAAAATGCAGAAAATCATTACAATCATTTGGATGCTTTGACCTTGGAAAAACCGAGCCCGGAGGTCGCTGCAACCGCGCCGACGGCATCGACGCCGCGGCCACGGCTGCCGCAAATCCATTTACAACAATTTGATGGCGATATATTTGCTTGGTCCGGGTTTATGAGTCTGTACAACTCCTTGATCAAGTCAAGGACAGATATTTCAAAAACGGAGAAACTGCATTACTTAGTTTCAAATCTATGCAATGAACCTAAATCATTAATTCAACATTTACCCATGACAGATGCATCATTGGATATTGCGCTAGAAATTCTTAAGTCGCGTTATGATAATAAACGCCTGCTCGCGGATAGTCACATTTCGCGTATTTTGAACCTAATGCCTATTAGGAAACAAAACTCATTACGTACCCAAATATTAAATCCTCTACTCGAGTCGACTAGGGCACTTAAGTGTTTAGGTTACCCAACTGAACATTGGAGTTTCATATTGTTACATATAAGTTTGACTAAGCTGTCTATCGATATTAAATCTCGATTTGAACAAATACACGGTGGCGTTAATAAGATACCTACATTCGAAAATTTAGTTGAGTTCTTGCAAAACGAATGTCAACTTATCGACACTGCCAATACTTCAGATTTGATAACCAACAAAACGGGAAAAAATATACATGTAATTGAGCAACGTGTAAACAATGATCGCTCGATCCCTAACTTACGGTGCGCGTTTTGTTCTGTTTCGGGGCACGGGATAGTAGACTGCTTTAAATTTAAAAATAGCATGTCCGCTGACCGCAAAAATTGGGTGCGAAATAATAATCGCTGTTTTCGATGTTTCGGAAACCACTCGGCGGCAATGTGTAATCAATACATTCCTTGTTCACGGTGCGGCAATGTTGGGCATAATTATTTAATTTGTATGACGGAAATGAATGCACCGAATAAGGTTGATACGGTTGATCACTATAATCCGCGCGCACGAAATGAGCGAATCACTAATACGGCTATGGTAGTGCCGAGTACATCTGCCGCGGTCGACTGTGTGCGCGCCTGTACCTGCGGGTCGCTGCGCTCTGATGCGCCAGTGACATCTATTGATAACACGGAATAGCAATCAATTACGAGTAATGTTTCTTCGCCGCCCGCTTTACTAGAAGATGTTATTTTACCAACTGTTATTGTAGATGTATTGTCTACAAACGGTGAATTTATTAAGACTCGGGCTCTCTTAGATTTTGGTTCTCAAGTTTCGGTGGTTAGAAAAGATTTTGTTCAAACTTTAGGGTTAAAGAAACATTACTTGAAAACGTCATTGTTGGGTATCGGCGGAGTTCATGCCAAGGGCGGTGATTACTTAGTGAATCTCAATTTTCGGTCGGAACGTAAGGAAAACGTTATTCTATCGGTTAATGCGGTCGGTTTAAAGTCGCCAACGACTTACATTGCATCTCGGTTCGGTTTATCAAATAAATATAATATTTCGGATTTCGGTTTTGACCACATTCCTCGGGTGGACATTATTTTCGGTTGTGATATTCTCGGTGAAATACTTAATAACAAGATCACTATTCGGCAAGGTGGTCCATACGCTATTGATACTATATTTGATCTTGCGGTTTTCGGTCCATTGCGTGGAGTCAGTGGGGAGATACCACGTGGTGTTGAACATTTTTCGGGAATTACTTTGATTGATGCGGTCGAGAGGTTTTGGAAGTCGGAAGAGCCTCCAAGGACACCTGTAAAGGATCCTATGGACGTAAGTTGTGAGCAATTATTTGCTACGACGGTTACGCGTGGATCTGATGGAAAATATGTTGTCCGTTTACCTTTAATATCTGATCACCCGGAGTTAGGCGATTCTAGGCCAAATGCGGTTCGTCGATTTATGGCTTTAGAGAGGCGCATGAAATCACAACCCACTTTTAAGGAAAAATATGTGCAATTCATGGATGAATACATAGAACTCGGACATATGAAACTTTCCCACTTCAATGTGGATTCTGGTAAGGAATATTTCATACTTCCGCATCATGGAATTTTTAAGAAATCTGGAGATGTTGAAAAGATAAGAGTAGTATTTGACGGAAGTGCCAAAACTACCACTGGCATAAGTTTAAATGATTGTTTGTATTCAGGGGAAAAGTTGCAAAATGACGTAACTAAAATTATTTTGAACTTTCGCTTGCCGTTGTTTGTTTTTACTACAGATGTTAAAATGATGTTTCGCATGACCTGGATTCATCCCGAAGATCGACGATACCAGTTAATTCTTTGGAGACGAAATGAGACAGAACCTGTTCAATTTTTTGAATTGACTACTAATACTTACGGGTTGAAATCGAGTCCTTTTGTGTCAATCCGGTGTCTTCACCAGCTGGCTGCAGACGAGAAGGAACGGTTCCCTAATGCTGCTAAACTCCTTCTAGCTAATACTTATGTTGACGACATAAATGGTGGAGCTGACTCTGTTCAAGAAGCTGAGGACCTTATGAAGGAACTCATTGGAATCATGCAAACGGCAGGCTGTGAATTGCGAAAGTGGGCGTCTAACGATCCTCGGTTGTTGACTGGTTTTCCCACGGATCATTGTGAAGTACCTCGATGTTTTGATGATGATGACAGTGCTGGATTTATAAAGGTCTTAGGTATCCAGTGGAACCCATCAACTGACACATTCACATATAGAGTCAACATACGTGTCGAGGAACTAATGCCTAGTCGACGTAGTATTCTTTCGTCCTTAGCAAAATTATTTGACCCACTGGGTTGGATAAGTCCCGTAGTTTTCCGAGTGAAATTATTATTACAGGAATTAATGAGTGATGGAGCTAAACAGGTAGACTGGGATTCACCGGCGCCTAGTCATGTTGTCGAAAAATGGAATAACATTCTGTCAGATTTTGCAAATTTAAGGAAACTCTTCATTCCTCGGTGCCTGAAGATAACGAGTAAGGTGTCCTACTCATTACATGGATTTTGTGATGGGTCGTCTGTTGGTTATGCAGCTGCGGTATATTTACGGTCGGAATCCTCTGAAGGAGAGGTCACGGTTCGTCTGGTTATTGCCAAGTCGAGAATATCTCCGCTTAAAACGAAATTGACGATACCCCAGGCGGAGCTGAGCGCTGCGACTTTGCTGGCTAAATTATTAGCTCATGTGTCATTAGCTTTATGTGAACTCTCACTTACAATTACGGATATTATTGGGTGGTGTGACAGCATGATAACTTTAGCCTGGTTATCTATTGCACCTCATAAACTGGATGTATTTCAGGGTAACAGAGTTTCTCAGATAAATGACCTTAATTTACCTATTTCATGGTATTACATAAAAAGTGACTTGAATTGTGCAGATGTGGCATCTCGTGGCTGTACGGCAGCACAACTTCTTGAGCATCCTTTATGGTGGAGCCCAGAATGGTTACACCTACCTCGAGAATCATGGCTCAACCAACCCAAGCCCGAGCTTCCTGGCGACTTACCAGGATTACGGTCTAAATTTGTATGTAATGCTTTGACTTTAGATGATACTTTTGATTTATTCGGTCGATATAGCTCATTTGAAAAACTAATTAACGTAACGGCATTTCTGATTCGGTTTATAAATAATTGTCGTGGAAATAAAAACTTGAACAAAAATGTGTCGGTATCGGAACGTCGCCTCGCTCTGTCTCGTTTAATACTGAATGTCCAAAAAAAATATTTTTACAGTCATTTTGAAAACCTCTCTTCTGGGAAACCTATCCGAGACTCTTTGCGAAAACTTAATCTGTTTATCGACAAAGAAGGTTTGATTCGAGTTGGCGGACGCCTTTGTCATTCAGACCTCCCTTATTCGGCTCGGCATCCTATATTACTCCCCGGAAAAGATAAATTCACCATTCTGTTGGTGGAACATTATCATAAAGTATACTGTCACGTTGGCGCAGAAACATTAGCGTCAATCCTATCACGCAACTACTGGATATTGTCAATGCGATTGGTCGCCAAAAATGTAACATTTAAATGCATTCCATGCTTTAAAACTGCTCCTCGGCAACAACAGCCATTCATGGCTGACTTACCTCCTGATCGGGTGCAATGTTCTAGGGTATTTGAAGGAGTTGGGACAGACTTTGCAGGTCCAATCCTTATGAAAAGTAGCAATTTGAGAAATGCTCGCATTCAAAAGTGTTACTTGTGCATATTCGTTTGCCTAACAACGAAAGCAGTGCACTTGGAAGTCGTTTCTCAACTTACAGTTGAAGCGTTTGTTGCATGCTTCACTAGGTTTGTTTCTCGTAGAGGACTTCCTTCGCTAATTCGGTCTGATTGCGGTACCAATTTCGTTGGGACAAATAAGTATTTAAAAGAGATGTATATATATTTAAAAACTCACTATTCTGAGCTTGAACGCGAATTAGTTAAAAACAATATTACTTGGTTGTTCAACCCTCCCAGTAGTCCAAATATGGGTGGACTGTTTGAAGCAGCGGTTAAATCGGCTAAAACTCACATGTATCGCGTACTAGGTGAGCAACGGCTCACTTACGAAGAATTAACCACATTTTTCACCAAGGTAGAGGCAATCATGAATTCCAGACCCTTGTGTCCGTTAAGTTCGGATCCGGCCGATTTGGAAGTTTTAACACCTGGTCATTTCATCATCGGTCAACCACTAGTAGCTTTGCCGGAATACCCATTTGAACAAACAAATATAAGGCGTTTGTCACGTTTTCAACAAGTTCAAAAACTGACACAACATTTGTGGTCTCGTTTTCGCAATGAATATCTTCATACCTTGCAACAACGACCTAAATGGACTTCACGTACGAACTCTCCGGTAATCGATGATTTAGTTCTAATAAAAGATGAAAACTATCCTCCCTTACAATGGAAACGCGGCCGTATTATTCGATTATTACCGGGAAAAGATGGAATCAACCGCGTTGCTGAATTAAAGGTTCAAAACGGTACCTTACTTCGGCCTGTTTCAAAACTCTGTATATTGCCTTCGGTAGATGGTTGCTAACCAAGCCGTAGCTTGGTTCGGGGGGGAGATTATGTACATGCATTTTACATTCTTTCAATTTTGAAATTCACTGGCTGGTAACATCAAAAAATTAAAAATACGCACCGCGCATGCGCGCAGTCAGCGACGCTCGAAAATCAACCTAATGAACCAGTCTAAACGGTCGGTCTCGTTAATGGCGGTTTGTAAAAATTGACTCTGCGGAAATACTCGGATTTGTATGTAAATAGTGTTTGTATATTGTGTGTTAGACGATTATAACAAATATAATATAGTAATAAAGGTGCGTTATGTGAAGAACTGCACCGGGCCCGGATAAAACTTGTAAATGTGTACATATATTGAAGTTTGAAGGACGCCGTGAACTTTATCACTTTTATCAGGTACGTGGTTTCATTTTTGGTGGTTTGTTTAATGCATTACAGGGGTTTATTTCCAAACTATGGATTACAGTTAGAAACTATTATATCGAAGGCAAAAATACGGCACAAAGGGGTCCTGTTTTCAATTAGGTTGTATTTAAAAGCAAGGTATTGGTGAATTATGGCAGCTATTTGGTCATGTCGATGTTTGTAATAAAAACAAAATTGTTTGTAAAATGTCGGCATAAGTCAGTCGTTAAGTTACGGTCGCGGATAATGTACTTTCTATAATTCCTGGTGTCAATAATTTGATCTTGGATAGCCATCATAAACCCTTCCGTTTTGGGAAATAACTCACCTTTTTGAGCCACATGTTGGAACCTAGCTTGTCGACGTTGGGGTTTATTAGGGCGAGTCGGTGCCTGCCATGGAGAGATTTTTGAATCCAGGTTTGAAGTTTTTGTTTAGGTTCGGTGATTTCTTCATTTTTTTGTTTGTCACGGGTACTTAAATTGAGTGGGGTAAATTTATGGTCAGCGTGAACAACAGCATTGTGTATCGAGGAACTGGAAGATCTGTGGTGGAAGAACTTTCTCAAAGAACTTACCTGCCTGTTGTGGAGATTCCTAATGTCAATCAGACCCCTACCGCCTTCTGCTTTCGGTAAAGTCAGCCTCTGTATGCAGCTTCGCGGGTGGTGTTTCCGATATTGAGTCATTAAGGTGTTGATCATTCTTTGCAGGTTACAGAGATCAGTTTGAGACCATTGTATGACACCAAAAGAGTAAGTCAGTATGGGGATTCCATATGTGTTTATCGCCTTAATTGTATTGTGTGCGTTGAGTTGGGTATTTAGGATTTTATGAAGCCGAGTCTTGAATTTCTGTTTAAGCGTGCTTTTGGTGGATTTTTGATGAATTTGTTGCGTTTGCTGGTAACCAAGGTACTTATATCCGGTTTCTTCATCAACAGGGTCGATTTGTTGGCCGTCATTAAGGGTGTAGCTATTGTATTCTGTTTTGCCATTTCTAATAGACTGAATTTTGCACTTATCGATTCCGAATTCCATGTTAATATCTAAAGAAAACTTCTCTGTGATGTCTGCGAGTTTGTGAATATTACTTAAATTACTGCTGTACAATTTGATATCGTCCATATACATTAAATGTGAAATGATATATGGGTCGTTATTGCTAGAGAGTAGTTGATATCCAGCCTCGGACTTATTTAGTAAGTTAGAAAGCGGGTTCAGCGCGAGGCAGAACCATAGCGGGCTAAGAGCATCCCCTTGGAATATACCTCTACGGATGGTAATAGGTTCTGTTTCAATACGGATGTTGTTGTTAGATATTTTGAGAACAGTTGACCAGTTTAGCATAGTGTTTTGAAGAAAATGTATGACAGTATGATGAATTTTGTAATGTTTAAGAATATAAATCAACCAGGAGTGCGGTACTGAGTCAAACGCTTTCTTGTAATCGATATACATGGTGTAAATATCTGTCTTGCTTCTTAGCGCTTGTTTTGATGTTATAGCATCTATGGTCAACTGCTCTTTGCAGCCTTGGCTATTCTGGCGACACCCTTTTTGCTCTTCCGATAGTATGTTTTGTGTGTCAATATGGTTATATATAAGTTTACTGATACATGAAGTTATGATTTTGTAGAAAGTCTGTAGGCAAGTAATCGGTCTGTATTTAGCGGGGTTTTTTCGATCAGTTTTATCTTTTAGTAACATGTATGTCGTTCCTTGGGTGATGTATTTCGGCAATGTTTCAGGTGCATGAATGAATTGGTTAATCTGTCTTAGTAAAATCGGGTGCATGTAAGTGAATTTTTTTATCCAATAATTATGAATATTATCAGATCCAGTAGCTTTCCAGTTATGGGTTTTATTTATTACAGATTGTAATAGATCAAGGCTGATTTGTTCGAAAGGCATGTCATTTACGGAACTAAGCAATTCTTTGTCCTTATCAATCCAATCAGCATTCCGATATCCCACTGGATTAGACCATATTTCGGACCAAAAATGGTGCAAGTTTTCTGCAGTGGGATATTCGAAGCTTCTGTCAGAATTTACGTCGAGGTCAGGTGTGCTACTCTGTGGGTTGTTTAAATTCCTGTAAAATCCTTTTTCATTACTCATGAACTGCTTATTTTGTACTTTACGTAAGGTAGTTACTTTATATCTACGTAGTCTATTACAGAGTGCACTAAGTTTTTGTTTAAGAGTATCAAGGAAATGGGTTAAATGGGTGTTCTCGTGTTCATGCCGGGAGTGAAGTTGATATTGGCGTTTGATAGCATCAACATGTCTGGTGAGTCGTGGACTAGTGTTACCGTTGATAAATTCTGTAAGTCTGCCTATTTTGGCTCTAATGTCTGTAATTCTTTCTTCTAGTCTTTTTTGCCAGTTAGGGATTCTTCCGTTATACTGATGTGTGGAGTTTGAGTCTCTGATCTTGGAACCGTTGTGGGTAGCTGCAGTAAATGCTGCGCAGTAGAGAGTAGTCTGAGTAGTTTCAAAGTCTGAGTCATGGGTTAGGTACTTAGGAAGAATGGTGTTATTAATAAAGTTAACAATAGCAGTAAGCTTTTTGGATTGCCTTTGTTTTGGTATGCTGGGTCTACTAGTGGGATCGGACTTTTGGTACTTTGCTTTGGTAACTTGGAAAGTTTCGTCAATATCTTGTTGAGTAGTTAATGGAAGATTGCATTGTTGCCTTTCATTGAAAGTCGGGCATTCAGATTGAGTTATATTATTATTTACAGGGTTGTTTTCAGGGACTTCGTCAGGTGGGTCAGTCGGTGGGATGTCGGAATCAGTAAGGGGCAAATTGAATTCTGTATTCGCTAAGGTGTTACTATTTAAGGCTAATTCAGAGGAAATCTCATGTCTTATCTCCTGGAGCCTTTGTTCGCTCAGGTATTTGTTGTTTATGATAATGCGTCGTTGGTCCGCTATTCTCTGTTCGGACACGTGTGAAAGGTGGGGATGCTTTGCGATTACTATTTGGTGCAGTGATTTTCTGTACGCTGTTGTATTTGTTTCCAGCAGTGTTATTTTGTAGTACTCTCTTATTATAGATTCATTAATTTCGTTTGGCCAGGTCATACGTTCATTATTGTTTTGCGGGGGTATTTGTGATGGCTGCCAACTTGACGGCGATTCTCTCAGATCATTTTCGGCTTGTTGTTTAATTTCGGCAATTTCGGATTCCGTCAACAGTTTATTGCGTACTATGGCCCTACATTGGTCGCCTAACCGCTGCCTGCTGACATTAAATGATGGGTATTTTTCAATGAATTCTGCATGAAGCCTAGGTAAGTATTTTTTGATTTCAGTTTCGAGGGAAGTGATTTTAAAATATGTGCGTAAGATAAAGATGTTCATATCTTTTGACCATTTTTTACGCACATTTTGACGAACCATGGCGGGTGCAGGTTGGTTAGCAGGAGGCAGTACTTGCCTCCTGCACAACATCCTTGGCCGTATTAATGAAACTAGAAGGTGTTGTACACGTTGACGTTCTCTCGGAATCTGAAATATTTAAATAAGAGGCTGGTGATGACGGGATGGACGAAAATAGAGAAGGTGACGGCGGAGGGATTGAAGCATCCAGCGATGTGGGGGAAGGTACACGGATCTGATGGTTTTCGGCTGTAGTATACTTATCGATAGGAGCCCGCCTGCTCAGCTCCTCATCGCCACTGGTTCGCATGCTGCGGCACCCAGCAGCGGCTCCAGGTGCGCCCCGACGATCACCCTCGGGTAGCGACCTGACTGCGGCTGTAACAAATTCTTCGATGGGAGCCCGCCTGCTCAACTCCGCATCGCCGTTGGATCGCATGCTGTGGCATCCAGCAACGGCTCCAGATGCGCCCCGACGATTGCCCTCGGGCAGCGGCCCTGGGCGTAATGTTCTTGATCGTAACTGCATGTCTGATCTAGATGAAGAAGTAGAACAAAGGATAGGAGGGAAGTAGAAGGAGAGACAGGAAAGATGGAATCTTAGTTTGGGAAGGGTAAGCCTAGTTGTTATTGGCATTTGTTTAGCATCTCCCTATTCGGGGTGTGGTCTAGATGTTTCGACCTTTTCTATATTATTATGTATCACCAGCCCGTAAGCCCGCCCACCACGACAAGGTGATTCCGTTGGGGGGATTATTATTATTATTAAAACCATACACATTAAAACGCCTAAGAAACATAAGTGTAAATAACACAACATTTTTACGACATTTTATGAGCGTTAAGGATTGATTATGACATACTTATTTATCCCCAAAAATCAACACCGTAACCACGTCGTGGGGCGATATGCGCATGGTAGCTCTAATAGTCGTAGGAACCTATTTATAACTATCGATACAATATAATACTCTGATAATCTGCGGAAGGAATACGCAATAGTTTCATGAAAACCACACAATGACACATTTAAAGTAGGTGTTTAATGTTATTGTAGAATCGATGTCCTCATTTACCTGTGCTATAGTTTGATAAGCATTATCGATCGATATCGCTGGCTACTGTTCTGAGTGCAGATTATTTTTATTGAGAGCCATTCTACCTCGGAGAGTAACTCTAGTCCATGTATTGTACGTACTCGTGTTACCTATTTAGTTATACTTTTTTAATTAATCAATCATACTAGCAAATGATAATGAAAAAACGCCTTACTCGTAGAAAATTGGTTCGTTTAAAGTTTTATACGCTCCTGCCACGAAACCATTGTTGCCGGACGTTTAAACATAAACTTAGTAATACTGGTAATTTTCGGGCCCATGCATGCATTAACTTAATAAATTAACAGCTATTCATGAACTCCGTCAAAGAAAATGCCTTTGGGAGAACATCATGTCTATGGGCTTATACAGCCAAATATTACTAGGCTAGTCGCCGTAATGTAATTGGACCATAGGCTTTCATGAATGCCGTCAAAACAGCCACTTATCGCAGACATGCACATCTCCACAAATATGGTAACCCTCCGTTAGTCAACAAACATGTCAGGCAATTACACTGCAGCTGCATTTATTCTCGTCGCTTGCAGAACACCCGAATGGTTTTGAGCGATTTGTCAAATTGAAGAGACGATTTTTGGACAAGACTTGCCCGGGTTTCTTGTCCCCAATTTTGCTCCGCGAATCAGGGACTCTGGAGTTCAGTTGGAAAGCTAATTCCGAGGTTTGGTTTAGCCCTGGATATTACGGAAGGGACCGGCCTTCCAACCCAGAGGGCCTTGTTGGAATTGGTCCGGTTTTTTCACTTTGTTCCGTAAAACTCATTGGTACGAGCCGGGGGCTTCACCTGCAATCTTCGGATAGTGTTTAATGCCACAAAACTTCAATAAGTGCGATCATCACTTCAGATAGAATCGATTAACTGGAGCATGACCTCGTAGTATTCCTGCGTAGTAAAACTATTGTAACCCATTTTGGGTAGGTCCTGGATTTTTCCCAGGCAACCAACCCACCGGCTGTCCGACGGCTCTAACGCTCTAATAAGCGAAGAGTTTAATGCAGGTCTGCTACTGCGAAAACCGAAGTTTGCAAATTTCGGGGATTATTCTCTGACACTCTAATGCCATTTTCGTTGGAGTGACAGACAAATCCCCGAATTTTGCGAACTTCAATGTTCGCGGTAGCAGACCAGTTCATATTGCATTGGAGCGTATTAAATTAAGCTGAGATGCAATTTAAGGTTGTTTTCCTTGCGTTTGCTCAAATTTCCAAATCAGGGCTTGTTAAAAACATGAAATACCTGAGCTCCGGTAAAAAGACCTTTAACTGATCGTAAGATCTTTTATGGCGTTGTGGGTTTGTTAAGAGATCTCCTTTCCTTAGAGACATTTTAATAGGAAGACCGTTTGTGACCTCAGTCGTTTTCTAACCAGTCGCTCTTCTGGACTTAAATGGAATTAACGGTAATGAGTATTTGGAAGAGCGCTATTTTTGTCGTTAGTTTCTTACCTATGTATATTGATTGGAACCATGAGGAAACCGGACGTAATCCTGGCTGGCCCAGTTGAAAAACAGGGTTAGAAGGTCAGATGATGAGTTCCCGTCTAGACCCTGTAAAAATGGTAGAATTCAGTATGTCCACGGCAACATAGGACACAAGGAACGATAGGATCCTTGCCTCCGTCATTGGCACGATGCCCCTTTGATCGCTGGCAATCTTACTCGCAAGCAGGAACATAACACTATGAATAGTGTCCAGTGTTATTGATCGATGTATACTTACCACTAATACAGCGTATGTTTCATACGGTCGTATAATTTACCCAGTTACAATATTTGATCATAGGAATCGAATGGGATAATCATTTTCTTAAATAGTGTTATGAATTCGATGTAATGATCTTTTAAAAGTTCGTTTAAGCAGAAACAGTGTTATGAATTCGATGTAATGATCTTTTAAAAGTTCGTTTTACATGATAAGTAACACTGACATGACATGACAATTAGGCACGTGATTAATGCGGATGCAGAACCTACATACTGAATGATTGTATAATGAAAACATACAATTCCTAATTTTCTAAGGAAATGATTGTAAATAGGTTCTTTGGGTCTAATATCAATCGCATTAAATTATATGCACGTATTGAATACACCACCTCATGAGGAAGATTTTGGCTAAAATTCTAAAACACGAATTCTAGATAGGTACATTTACATTTCACAATTTTGTAATTTACATCACATCTTTATGCAAACATAGACAAATGAAATGAATCATAGTTTTTTTCTAGCGCCATAGCGTTTATTCTAGATAAGTGTGATAAGCCTTAGATAACATATTCATGCCATACGATAACAGATTATAAGATAAGTGACCGCTAGTGTATATATGTACATTTGACATTCGTCTGTTTTAGGAACACTCAAGGCTGTTAAGATAACATGTCCTTGAGATTAAACTTTAACAATATTTGTTTAAGGATATTCAAGTTCACTTTTTATACTGTGATCTGTGATAGTTGCCTTGCGTCAAAACTGATATACGGAACCGCGCACCTATGTATAGCGTATAGATTAGGGTGCTTCTTATTTTTGCAATTTTGTAGGATGTTCGAATCAATAAAGTAGCTCTTTGCTCCCCCGATTGCAATTTTCTATGGGGCACCCTCTCTTTTTGTTATTTGATAAGTAAACCATAATTGTTTTTTTTTTTTCAATTATTATAAACAAATATCGTCTACACTTGATCCTAACACCACACAGTTACTTCGTCAATTACATTCGATCTTAATAATGATTAATCCATTTCTTTCCATCCTTTCTCGCAGCTCCTCCTTTTTTAAGTCAATTGAAAAGTGACATATATGTATTTGATGTGATCAACATCACTATTGACGACGAGCACGTACATTTTCTAAGAGAATCCACTCGCCTGCGAAGGAAAACCTCGCCAATCGCTACTCGCCGCTCGTTCAATCGCCATTATGTCCTGGCCACGACATATTGGTCTAAGGCGACCGGCTTAGTGGAAAACCATACGTGCTCCCTCTCGTACCCATATCGGCATCCCGCTCCAACTCATGGATTCGCTCGCCGCTGGTCGCCTTAGACCAATGTCGTGGCCAGGCCGTTAGTGGGAACAGTGCCTTATACAAACGTTATTGTCTACGAAAGTATAACTGCGTTCATAAATATGTAATCAAATTTTTACTTGTTGTATTGAAATAAGTGTCATAATTGTATACATACTTATGAACTCAACTGCACATCACGCGACTATATTGAGCTATGAAGTTATAATCACGTGTGCGCTGCATTTTTCAACGGCCAACACGTTTTTATGGGTCTAGACAGTACTGTTTTACAGCTAAAAGTGTGCGCGGCATACCAAATGCATTGTCACTTTCAATTTCTGTGCGTTCCCCGCAAATAGATACCTATATTGTTGTTGTTGAAACAATGTTCTTAAAGTAATGGTTTTAAGAATAAATAAACCAAAAAATATATAGATAATTAATTTCGCGCATTTATTTTGACAGTCCGTTAGGCTTTACGCCACAGTGCTGACATCTCACCGATAGTGGCAGAAGAAATATCATAAACCCTCATTGCAATGCTGATTCGTTGCGCCAGGAAGCTGCCAGCTCTAAAGGCCCTGCCACGACATTGGTCTAAGGCGACCGGTTTTGCGAAAAACCATACGTGCGAGAGGGAGTTCCCATATCGGCATCCCAAGCTTTTTAGAGCGCTCGTAACAATAACCTGTAAATTTTCCTAGGTACCGAATACAGTTATCATTTCCTATTAGCTCACAGTGCGCGCGAGTCGAATTCGCAACAGTTTACATAACACGCTTTACCTCGGACTCGGATGACATCAAAACAAACAAAACACTGCGCGCTGATTCCATGTCCAAGTATAAGCTATAAGCGAATAAAACTACTTATATTTTTGACAAGAATTATGTAAGTACTAACTCTGAGTTCGAAAACGCTTTTAGCTAACATTGGCAAGAAACTGCCAGGCGGCATATGATTATGATTAATATTTTTAACCGCCGTAGTTTGATATTTTATTTGAAAGGTACAGTAACAAATTACAGGCACAGGATAAATTGTCATCAACAAAAACTGCACACGACATTTACAAAATGACACGACATCAGGGATGGGATACCGGTTTTTCCCCATACAAAAGAATGATCCATATATCAGACAATCAATATCCAGCTCACTTCGCCAGTCTGATAAGTAAGACGGAAGTCTCATTTGGTTTATGGGTTTCAACCGCCTCATTTTCGTGGTCACGTTATCTAAGAGTTGGCTGTAGGCTTTATGGTGAATTTCGATTATTTGGTAGATGTCCTGTACATGTACGATATAGCCAGACACGAAGTTAAAATAATCATCCGTTATAGCGAAAAGTGTGACCACGAAAATGACTCGGAACAAACACCCAAATAATGACCCTATTATAATGTATTAGTCCCATTTAAACGCAAGCTCTGATCTGCGTGATAACAAATTTACGGCGATTTTACACGACCACGCACGATGAAAATTTTACGGCGGTTAAAAGGTTAAAGCGACGGTATTTCGCGGCGACATAAACAATCCGTCCCTCTTTAACATGTTAACAAAAGACGGAAAGCCTATTTCGGGACGACACTCGAAAGACGCTATTATTGTAAGGCCTAAGACCTGAATATTGCCCCTCTCGCACTCGTGAATTCGTAGATATATACGTAAGTGTGACAGGGAAGCAACACTTCGTTCGTGGTTCGCGGTAGGGCCTCTGAGTTTTCGCTATAGCTTGTAGTTTGGACGGATTCTAAGGGTCTCACCAAACTAGTTCGCGCCGTTTCGGCTAATCGCGTACGGAAAAAGCTTTATGTCAACGCAATAAGAGCGAGGACATCGTAAATCGGCTCGGCCCACGCGAAACGACGTGTTTCGACGGGAAAACGGCGTTTTGCCGTAAAGCTGTTCGCATTCGTACGACCCCGTTTGCACTTGCAGCCTAACGCACACGTTCGCATTCCTAAATCTCCTAATACCGCCGTACGCTGCCGGAAAGAGTTGAACGGCTCCGATCACGGCCGAGTACCTACGATAAGGACCGGTCAGAGCTGGCGGAAGCGGTTCAGCGTCTTCGACGGCCGAACATAGCTGACGACGGCCGAAAAGAGCCGATGACGGCCGAAGTAGCTACTGATGCGTTTGTATCTATTCATTTGAATTATTACCCACATTAAAATCTGCAATAGATCTGACAACACGAAGTAATACTGTCGTAATCATACACGTCTGTTCAATTTCAAACTAGTTACTAACAACTAGTCTCCAAAAATGAGATTTACGATTGCCGATCACCCGCTGTCCTATCTATCTGTTCGTCGGACTCAGCGGCTGTACGCGTGCTGTCTGACGTCTCGACGGCAGGACGGAGCACGGGAGAGCCGATCGCCGCTTTACAACTGTTACGGTAGCAAATCGCAGCCGATCGAGCGTTTCTACGGCCGTAAGGAGGGTGAGACTGCTTAACGCAGGTGTTCAACCGCGGAGACGGTCGATCGGCTAAATGCGAATAGTGTGGTGTAAAACACTCGGCGAAAGCCGACTCCGCGTCGATTGGTTTGGTGAGACCCTAAGGTGATACGCCATACCTTTGAATTTACCTAAGTTACGCATAAACACATTAAAAATATATTGATTTATTTCTTGCCCTTGCCATTTAGTAATTAAAAAGGAGAACATTTACATAATTAAAGCATATTTGGTGGTTTATATTCGATATCCGTAATTTAACTAATTAAATGGCACGTCATAAAATAAATATGCTCTTTAGAATTAGTATTTGTTATTGCGAATAGGTAGGTACTTGACATTTTATAAATGTCATAGTCATGTACTAAAGAAAAAGAACCGAGTTCACCGAGGGCCGAGGTGGTATTTGAACCCACGACCTCAGCTTTCGCAGCTGATGCCTCTTCTACGCGTTCTTCGCGAATGCCGGTCGAATTATCCGGGTTTATAAAATCTCTTTAACTACATATAGTAATGTGACTACTTTAGGATAATTCGATTAGTTGCACAATTCGCCGTGGTCGTGTGGTGACGGCAGTAAGAATACATTTGTCACCACCCAACTCTTCCCTCCCGTGTTGTAAGAGTCGCCTAAGGGATTGATGTGTCACTCTTTGATAGAAGATTGATGATGGGCAGCAGCGTCATCATAGTTGACACATTATTGCGATCGCCAATCCGCTTGCCCAGCGTAGTGATTATGGGAATTTACCTCCTAATGCGTCTATACATACCTACACATAGGTCGTTAATAGGAGTGGCCTACGTCCAGCAGTGTACTGAGATAGGCTGATGATGTGTAGTTGCACATAAACAATGACTGTACTTGATATTTACCTAGCATTACATTGATAATTTAAGTTAGCTCTGTTAATTTGTAACTAATGCTGCGACCATATATAAACATGGACGTCTAACGCCACCAGCTCAAAAATGCCCCCAAAACCAATTGTTCAATTGTGCCAAGATGGGCAGGGGCAGGACAGCGCTTTTCTTAACACCGCGCATATTTCGGCGCAACATCTTTGACAAACGTTTATAGAATATTGCCAAAACTTTGATGAACCAATCACAACTATTTTTAAATGACGGTTAAGTTTTTATAGGTTGATATTGAAATTCATTACCGTGATGCATTGATGAGGGGGTGACAGTTGTCAACTAAAATTCAGGCCCGTTTTTGAAAGGCAATTTAGTATGGCATGCGGCTTCCATGTTTTATTTATTCGTAGTAACTAATGCCATTGCAAAACAGCTTAAGGTGCGTCCAAACCAAAAGAGCATTCGCTGTTCTATCCCCCGCTCTACGAAATCAACCAATCACGTTGTGTGTAACGATCCAATTTCGTAGAGTGAGAGGCTAGAATAGCGAATGTCCTTTTGGTTTGAACGCACCTTTAGAAATACTTCCGAAATCATTCGCTGCACACTCGACTCTTCAATTTCGCTCGGCCTTGTGTCGTGTTAGTATGGACATGTTTGTATGGGCGAAGACGATAATTTGATCAGCACACAACCTTCCGCAATAATTATGTTGATAGACATAGCTAATGAAGGTCGCGTAGGTACTTAGAAGCAAATGTCAAATATTTTTATTTGATTTCCAGTATTACAGGCAAGAAAGAGGATTTTTTTACGTACATACGAAAATGTAACACAAAATCGAACAGACGAATGGGCATAATACAGGATGTCATCGGAGACGTGAGAAGTTTTATTTCTTTTAACTCCACTAAAAACTAGTAACGGAATGCTCCGGTTCTCGGTTAAATAAATGATAATAAAATAGTACATTACGACACAATATATTGATTTAAACTTTCACGATTATCACTCATATTTTAAAGACAAACGGGTCTTAATCGCGTAAACTTACAGACTGTCTGCGACCTGCCTGCGACCACGGGTGTAACGTCATGCCCGAAACGTCAGGATATAATTAAACGTAAGTTTACGCGATTAAGACCCGTTTGTCTTTAAAATATTACGACACAAGTGCGAAAAACATGAAAATCGAAACAGGTGGCGATGTTTTAAAACACGACCGATAGGGAGTGTCTTAAATCGACACGAGTTACGAATTTGGTTTTTGCACGTGTCTCGTACGACGTTTTTTAGTACAGATGGCCCTCCGAAGTTTTGGACTTGACGTAAAATGAACCACTTCTCGCACTAGAGCCTAAAAAGTACACCATCTGTACTAAAAAAATGTTTTTAACGAGGCTCGGGGCATTCAGTCAGAGTCATTCAGTCAAAGGTAAAATAAGGTAGATATAAAAATGTTCAAAAATATGCCCCAATGCACTTTAGTTCTGTGTAGTAAGAACGTTGTATTTAACATATTTATAAGAGGATTCTTTCGATACATATATTAGCACTTGACTGTACTAGTTGTTAGTGTGTAGTAAAATATTAAACTGATAAAGTCTCCGAGCACAACCTGTATATATACGCGTAACATCACAATGATTCGAAGATTTTTAGGGAAATTTGTAAACAGCCTAACTTATATTTATGAAATTTACGATCTTATGGACCCTTCGTTTAATAATAATAATAATAAGCCATTATTTCTGAATATTACATCATAACAAGATTACAAGCTGTCTCTTATTTCGGTGTGCTTAATGACAAAGGTATCCTCCAGCCCTTTCCACTGTGTTCTGTCTGCCGCTACTTTTGTCCAAAAGGGTCCTAATGTTAGTTTAAAGTCGTCTTCCCATCTTCTTGTTTGGCGACCTCTACTTCTTGAACCTTCCGTTTGGTCACCTGCTTGCTCCATTTCTCCTTTTGTCCACGAAGCATATGTCCAGTGGACAATGCTGGACCCTTCCTTTGAGCTGAGTTAAACCTGCATGTAAAAATACTCGTACATATTAGGGCTTGTATGCCATGTAAATGATCAAACGTTTTGAAAGTGAAAGTTAATAAAAGCTAAGTGCTAAAATATTACCAAACACTAATAGCTCTTTAAATTTAAGTAGCCAATTGATGCAATGTAACTTGTATACAGCGTATGTTTTTCATACGGGCGATCAATTGATCATAGAAATCGCATGCAATAACAATTTTACTACCTATGTAATATTTTTAATTTACGAACTTATTTATTGGGTGTAGCAGAGAAATAATTTTTTTTTTATTAAACTACATTCTCAAATAAACTTGACTTAAAAAAATATAATACTGTAAATATTATTCATTAGCCGTACGTAATGATTTTTTTAAAGGCCGACTGAACAGCAGTGTACGTGATCCATAATTACTCAATTTAACTTAAAGAATAACACTGATGTCATATTTGCACGTTGCATTTCGTGCTCAATTATTATATACGTTTCTTAAGTTTCCAAAGAAACCAATGTGAATACGTTTCCTGGGTTCGATACTATACTAAACTCCTTTCAAATATACGCCCATATGAAATACACACCCTGCATAAACAAAGCTCCTTTGACATTTAGCCGTGTCGTAACATCTGACTTTCCCTGCACGACTCCAGATACCAGAGTCACGAATTATCATCACATTTAAGTATTCGGTTAAAGGCAAGCCACACGCGTGCGAGCACGGCACGCAAGCGGTGTGGCATCTAATATGATATTTACATAAGCTACAACGCGACGCCACGCACACGCGCACGCGCTGCACACGCATCCGGTGTGACGTGGCCTTAAGTTAATCGTCATAACCTCCTGACGCTCAGATAATTTGTCTGTTAATTTTGAATGTGGTGTAGGAATCAGAATGTATTTTTGGTTTGAGGATACCTTTTTATAGGCCTCTAGGCGGTTAGAGGTTATTTTTTGGCCACCTGACATAAGTAAACTAATGCACTGAGAGAGGCTGACCGAGAATACCACATATCTATGTAAATATGTAGGTACGCTGGGCATGGAACGAAGGAATCTCTTGGCCCCGGTGTCAGAAAAATACGTGTTTGCTTGTATTGCTTTATCATATAGCGATAAAACCTTCTCGATTCATTAAAACAAGATTTAGTACTAATTTACTAATCAGTTTATCAACTTCTGTTATATGGTTTCCGGGATCATGATCAAATGTCCGCTTTCTTTCACTCTACGGGTGTTTTTTTCCTTCACGTGAGTATTCCAGATACGAGATTGAGAAAAAGTATAGCGGCGAAATTCACTTTGAAACAAAGGAACAAATCCATTGTTTTAAAACAGAATTCTTATCAAAATCTCGAAATGCCAGCAGAAAGTGAACGTCGCGCTTCGTGGCCGTGGAACCCCTGTGACGTCACCCCATTAGTAATGTTACGTGGTCTAATTGTTATATAGCTTATGAGCGCGGTCACTCACCTGTAGCTATTTCTGAGTTAATGCCATAAACAGCGGAATGAACGACGTGGTCGGACATTGTTATTGTAACACGACTTTATTTTCAAGGCTTTATGGTTCATAGGTACTCTTGTTTGACCATCCTGGAATAATATGCTTTTTCGGAAAAATTGTAGCTGCTTTTTTCTT
Organism: Thaumatotibia leucotreta; assembly: GCA_025490895.1. Lineage (NCBI taxonomy): Eukaryota > Metazoa > Arthropoda > Insecta > Lepidoptera > Tortricidae > Thaumatotibia > Thaumatotibia leucotreta. The sequence continues at coordinate 38,154 of JALPQI010004095.1, read as the reverse complement.
TTATACCTATATCTGTAGAAAATTATAATGATTTTTTTTTTATACCACGTCGGTGGCAAACAAGCATACGGCCCGCCTGATGGAAAGCAGTCACCGTAGCCTATGGGCGCCTGCAACCCCAGGGGTGTCACATGCGCATTGCCGACCCAATAAGAACTTGTACATTCCTCTTTTGAAGAACCCCATACTGTAGTCCAACGGGAAAACCTCGGCAGGGAGCTCATTCCACAGACGGACCGTCCGCGGGAGGAAGTTCCTCTGAAACCGCACGGTACGCGACCATTTAGGTTGCAAAGTGTGAGGATGAGCGCCCAGTCGGTGACGAGCGGTGCGATGATGAAAAGTGGACGTTGGCATCATTTATTTTATCTGACAGTCATATTTATCCGGGGATAGTACTTATCAAAATCTCGAAATGCCAGGTTAGTCACGGTAGAAAGTGAACGTCGCGTTCCGTGGCCGTGGAACCCCTGTGACGTCACCCCTTTAGTGTTACGTGGTCTAATTGTTATATAGCTTATGAGGTCACTCACATGTAGCAATTTCTAAGTTAACGCCATAAACAGCGAATAAACAAGGTGCCAACAACACGATTATATTTTTAAGGCATTGTGGTCCAGTCAAAGACAAAATAAGGCGAATACGAAAATGCTCAAAAATATGTCCCAGTGCACTCTAATTCTGTGTACTAAGAACGTCGTAACACATTTATGAGCGGATTCTTTCGATACTTATTTTTGCACTTGACTGTCCACACTCTGATACTTATGAGGATCTAGTAATCTTTATAAAATGATTGTTTGTTTTCAAAACTAAAATTTATGTACATAGATTAAATCTAACTAATCTATGTACTTAACCTAACCTATATCTAAGATTGGCCCTTGTGGCATTGTTTGTTCATGTTGTGGGTTGAAAAATTACTGTGATCCTACGGCCACCTTCCCACAGGTCCAACTCTACATCAACCAGCTCTATGACACCTTATTATTGTATCGTAACCAAAGTTACCTAGGCATACCAAATTTCAACTCAATTGGTTCACTGGAACAGGTGTTTGAGGTGTTCCTATGGATACCTTCCAATTCTTCTTCATCACTTCATGTGCATTGAGGCTCTGTTCATTTTCCTTGCTTAAAGTATAAACTAAACTAAACTATCAATTTCTTCCACAGACTGGATCCGGCAAGACCTACACAATGGGCAGTGGCTGGGAGGGCGAGGACGGAGACGCAGACCGCAAAGGCATCATTCCTCGCGCCATCAGAGACCTGTTCGCTGGAGCTGAAGCTAGGGCGGAGACGGCACGAGAGCAGGGACAATTGCCGCCAGAGTTCTCCGTTCAGGCGCAGTTTATAGAGCTGTATAATGAGGATATTGTGGATCTGTTGGACCCGGCTAAAGATCCTTATGCTAAGGTAAATATATTTGCTCGCCGGCGCTGAAGTTAGAGCGGAGACTGCATAAGAGATTCATCAAAGATTTGAGCAGAGATAATTCCCGATTGAGTTTTCCGTTCAGACGCAGTTTATAGAGCTGTATAATGAGGATATTGTAGATCTGTTGGACCCGGCTAAAGATCCTTATGCTAAGGTAAATATATTGAGGGTCATCACTCATCAGAGATTGGAGCAGGGATAACTCCCGATTGAGTTTTCCGTTCAGGTGCAGTTTATAGAGCTGTATAATGAGGATATTGTGGATCTGCTTGACCCGGCTAAAGATCCTTATGCTAAGGTAAATATACTGAAGGTCATCAGAGATTTATTCGCCGAAGCTGCAGCTCAAGCGGATGGAACTATGGAATTCCAATGGAAGTATGGAAATAAATATTATTTCCATAGTTCCATTTGGCAGAATCATCACATAGAAAACCAACTTTAAGCAGACGTATCTTTCGCATATTACTCGTATCTTGTTCCGACCTAACCTAGTTGCAAAATGAAAATTCGGCCAATGATAAATGTTGGTATGCCATGTGATGGTTCTTCCAAATGAAACTATGGAAATAATACTTTGGGAAGTGATAATATGCCATTAAAATTTCAGCCACATATTAGTCAAACGAATTGATATACTCGTACCTACTATAGGGGTAGGACAACTATTTCAAAATACATTTGACATGTGTTTGGGAAGTAAAATTATTTTGGCGAAATAGCAGTACACCATGTCAATTACTTTAGTACTGAGACAATGACTTCTAGAATGTACTTAACATTCTTGTTTTCGTCTTCAGAAATCACGTTTTACTTGAACCCGATTGAGCTGCTGGGGAAACACTTACTCAATTAATTGATACATCAATGCGCACATCACGTCTGACTTGTAATCAAATCAGATAACATCCGACCAGCATTGAACGCTCACCGGCCTTTTACGTCCATTGCAATAAAATTTACATACGATTGCGTGAATGAATGAAAAATCTCAATGAATGAGCTGATTTTATCGCATATTATTGAGTCGTGACCATTTTTACAGACATTGCGTTTACGTGTTTTGACACTGGCAATTTATGTGCGTTGTGCAAGGCGTTGCATTGTTACTTTTAATTAAATAATTATAAGACATTTTAAAGATTATTGGGATGTTAAGGTTAATAAAATTATGATTCCATAATGTTTTCGTTTTCCAAGCTCTTTTAACAATCGTTTGAAATATAATACAATAATTTATTATTATATTTATCATGTTTATGCACAATAAGTACAGCATAGTATCTTCTCAGGTTTTTAGTCCCCGCAATGCAGATTGGGGAATTTGGGGACTATATGGAAAAAAGAAAACTGTTGGGCAAAGTTCCTTCCTAATCCAATATTTATCTATATATTCATATCTCGGTTATAAATAAGTTTCTGGCATAAGAAACAACTCGCATGTGAATAAAAGTGATACACATGTTTATACTCCGGAAAACCAGGTGGCTTATGATGGTCCTGTTTTATCCATTTATCGTACTACCCGTGACTCGCACTTGCATATACTTGTTAGAACTTGACAAGTTACTAGTTAGTTAAGTTGACTTAAGTTGCTATAAGCACACTGTTCTCCCCGCCTATTTTTTTTAAATGCCGCCTTTTTCTACTGAAAAGCTGGTTAGCTAGAGTAGACATATATCCATTATCCATCACTATTCACACATGGCTGTGTACTGACGGCAGTAAGAATACATTTGTCACCACCCCAACTCCTGCGGGTGTTGTAAAAGTCGACTAAGGGATTGAAGTGTCACTGACCATTATTTGATAAAGGATTGATGATAGGCAGCAGCGTCATCATAGTGCACACATTACTGCGATAGCCAATCCGCTTGCCCAGCGTGGCGATTATGGGCATTTACCTCCTAATACGTCTACTATACGCATAGTTAATAGGAGAGGCTTACGTCCAGCAGGGGTCTATTATAGGCTGTATGATGATTCACACATTATTTTTCTTCCAGGGCGGCCTCAGAATAACAGAAGACGGTTGCGGCGGCGTAAAAGTCGTAGGCGCATCCATGCGCGCTGTCCGCTGCGTGAAAGAGGCACTCGGCGCCCTCCGCGCAGGCGCTCTCGCTCGCACCACCGCGGCGACCAACATGAACTCCTCCTCGTCCCGCTCGCACGCGGTGTTCACGCTGCTCATGAGACAGAGACGGCTAGCGCCGGATCAGGATGTCGAGAGAGACGCAGAGGCTGAAGCGCCTGAGCAGTATGAGACGCTGACTGCTAAGTTCCATTTTGTGGATTTGGCGGGCTCTGAGAGGTTGAAAAGGACTGGTTAGTACTAATTGGTAGTCATTTTAAGTGGCATTTCTCTATTTAGCGCAAAAATTATCAGTGCTTTGAAATGGTGACTTTTTGTCCCCCAAAACCGACGGAATGGGAACTGAAAGAAGACTTTACTCGCTGTCTTTTTATTTTGCTCTTGTTACTCTATAGGCAGCTGGCTCCTTCTAACGTCAATGACTTTAAATTACAGGCTGTGTAATACAGAGTAATATTTTTATTCACCGGCAAAACTTTAGGAACTTAATTTTGAGGTCATATTTATGAACTTCTACTATGGAACCGACAATACCGACATCCGATTCAAGAAATCTGATGTTCCATACAAACCCTGAGATATTAGTAGGCAGAAATGTATGGAAATCACTTTTTTATTCTTGAATCAACCCTCTCAAATTTGAACGGTGAATAAAAATCATCCTGTTTATTGACACAGCTATATTCTATTATATTTTTCTACAGGGGCCACAGGCGATAGGGCTAAAGAGGGAATTTCCATCAACTGTGGCTTGTTAGCGCTGGGCAACGTCATCTCCGCTCTTGGTGACCGATCAAGAAAAGCACTGCACGTCCCGTATCGGGACTCGAAATTGACCAGGCTACTGCAGGATTCTTTGGGAGGTAAATAATTACTTGTTTACTTATTTATTTGTTTAATTATTGCACAACAGGATAAAATACAATCGGGCATTTAATCACATCACATCATCTCTATCTCAGTCCACTGCTGGACGTAGGCCTCTCCTATTAACAATGCGTGAAGACGCATTAGGAGGTAAATGCCCATAATCGCCACGCTGGGCAAGCGCATTGGCGATCGCAGTAATGTGTCCACTAAGATGACCCTGGCCATCATCAATCTTCTATCAAGAATGGTCAGTGACACTTCAATCCCTTAGTCGGCATACGACACCCGCGGGAAGAGTTGGGATGGTGACAAATGTATTCTTACTACCGTTACCACACAGCCACTAAGTCACTAAGTCGTATGTATATCGCTCAGGCATTTAATGCCTTAAAATATTCTCTAACAATCACGCATTTGCATGCCATTAGGCAAATATAATTAAGATAAATCACGACGTAGTTTCAAATCTGACTTCATTCATTCCTTTTCTCTATATCCAGGTAATAGCAACACAGTAATGATAGCATGCGTGTCACCAAGCGACCGTGATTTCATGGAGACACTCAACACACTCAAATACGCGAACAGAGCACGCAACATCAAGAACAGATGCGTCGTCAACCAGGACCTTACTTCTAGAACTATCAATCAGTTGAGGCACGAGGTTGCCAGGCTACAGTTGGAGCTGGCTGAATATAAACAGGTAAGAAAATAAAACAGCTGATTTTAGGGTAGATGTTCTTCAATTGCCGCTAGATGTCATTGTACGGACTGGGGTGTTGTGTGCAGTGTGCATCGCGCTATCGATGTGTCAATCAAGAATCCTGAAGTAAGATCACGTTTCGAATCACCTGTTGGAGACAGCTAATTGAAAATATGCGAGTAAAACAAAGTGCTTCTTAGGATACAATGGGGGATGGGGAAATGACGTTCACCAGAGCGGCAGCACTGAGGCGTCACGTCCAGAAACTTGTCTGAATTCTCAGAGCGCCTATAGTTTCGTGTTTAAATGTTTTGTATGAATTAATAAAATTATATCAAAAAATAATAATACCTACCTTCTAGTCCGTTTTTATTTGGAGCTAGATAATTGTGTTTCTTAGCGGGACCTTACGGCTAAGTGGCGCCAACTAGTGGCATACGTTTTCGAGAAAACACTCATTGTCCGCTAGATAATTATAGCTGTAACCTTCATCACATTTTCACTTTATTAAATTGCCGTCACACAGTCTTACGCTTGTGGAAAGTAAAGCTGTACGTTATAAACTGCAATCAAATTGACCCTATTGTTTGCTAGATGTCGCTACAACGACCGAAGGATTATCTACATCGCGCTGACCGTGTGTCAACATGGTACAGTCACGTCTAATAATATGTATACATTTCGGAACGTATGTCAAAGGCATAAGGATCAAAATCATATACATATTATTAGAGCCGACCGTACTACAGTGAAGGGTACAGTCAAGTGCAAAAACTATGTATCGAAATAATCCTCTCATAAATATGTTACGATGTTCTTATTACACAGAATTAAATTGCACTAGGACATATTTTTGAGCATTTTTATATACTTATTATTATATTTATATTCTTATTATTACCTTGTTTTGCCATATCTCAAAAGCTTTCACTTCAAATTACTAATTTAATCGTCTATTCCAGGGCAAACGCATCATATCAGAAAACGGCGAAGAGGGCTGGAGCGACGTCGCCCAAGAGAACGCTATCCTCACAGGCGAAGTGGAATCCCTCCGGCGAAGAGTGAAAGCCATGCAGGGGACCATTGATCAGCTGTCGGCGCGGAACAGCGAGCTGGTGGCGGAGAAGGCGCTCGGCAACTGGACCAAGGACGGCAGCCCGGAGGCCGCTGACTGCTCACTCACTGCTTTGGTTCAGGTTAGTCTTTGTGAACTCCACAATTTGGAGGGATCATGGAAAATAGGTCTTTATCAACCGCTGTCTTCGCCGCATTCCCCCGACCATATACCGAGGCAAGCCCTAGACTAGAATCCTCAAGGAAAGCGAAAATGTGGCCGCCCCAAGCAGACCTGGCGGCGGACGATCACTGCAGAAGCGAAGGCGATAGGGATGACCTGGAGCGAAGTAAAGCGCGAAGCTCAAGACCGTTCGGGATGGCGACGCACTGTGGACGCCCTCTGCCCCATCTAGGGGACATAGGACAGTAAGTCATGGAAAATAGGAGGAGTAATACTCAAGAGAACGCATCTTATCGTTAGATTTTACCCCAGAAGCCATTCTGACTGGCTTTAAAAGATTCTTAGATCCTAAATAACAGTTTAGGACTGGATTAGTTCTATTAATGTCTACTCGTAGTTGTACTCGTATCATTCTTTTTCCGATAAGTCTTCACAGACTATGTTAGTATAGGAAGATTGACTAGGCATAGTTCAAAGAATAGCATTTCGATGGCGAAGTAGAATCAGGAGACAAGAGAAGGCCATGCGCGGGACCATCGATCAGCTGTCGGCGCGGAACAGCGAGCTGGTGGCGGAGAAGGCGCTCGGCAACTGGACCAAGGACGGCAGCCCGGAGGCCGCTGATTGCTCGCTCACTGCTTTAGTTCAGGTCAGTCTTTGTGAACTCCACAATTGGAGGGATCATGGAAAATAGGAGGAGTAACACTCAAGAGAATGCATCTTATCGTTAGATTTTACCCCAGAAGCCATTCTGACTGGCTTTAAAAGATTCTTAGATCCTAAATAACAGTTTGGGACTGGACTAGTTCTATTAATGCTCTACTCGTAGTTGTAGGGCATTTTCGCGAGAAGAGATCCAAAAAAAATTTTTTTAAGGTAGGTAAATTTAATGTTTTTCCTACTCAGAATAACGAGTTCTTTCCATCTAGAACAAAAAAAGTACAAGAAAAAAATGGTCCCACATTTTTCATACATTTTACATGCTCTCCACTTTGTAACCGCTGTACAAAGTGTTTGAAAAACGGTTACGTAATAGAAACAAAAAGTTGGGACACTTTTTTTCTTCTAGTAGGATCGAAAGAGCTCGTGATTCTGAGCAGGAAAAACATAAAATTTACCTGTTTCAGAAAAATAAGTTTTTGGATCTCTTCTCGCGAAAATGCCCTGTACTCGTATCATTCTTTTTCCGAGAAGAGTCTTCACAGACTATGTTAGTATAGGAAGATTGACTAGGCATAGTTCAAAAGAATAGCATCTTGATGGCGAAGTAGAATCTCTCAGGAGACAAGAGAAGGCCATGCAAGGGACCATCGATCAGCTGTCGGCGCGGAACAGCGAGCTGGTGGCGGAGAAGGCGCTCGGCAACTGGACCAAGGACGGCAGCCCGGAGGCCGCTGACTGCTCGCTCACTGCTCTGGTTCAGGTCAGTCTTTGTGGACTCCACAATTTGGAGGGATCATGGAAAATAGGTCTTTATCAACCGCTGTCTTCGCCGCATTCTCGGCGTGTTCTGGCCCGAGAAAATCTCCAACACAGATCTATGGGAACGCTGTGGTGAGACTCCGATCGACCAGCAGATCAAACGCCGCAAATGGAACTGGATTGGCCATACGCTCCGAAGGGACCCCGACCATATACCGAGGCAAGCCCTAGACTGGAATCCTCAAGGAAAGCGAAAACGTGGCCGCCCCAAGCAGACCTGGCGGCGGACGATCACTGCAGAAGCGAAGGCGATAGGGATGACCTGGAGCGAAGTAAAGCGCGAAGCTCAAGACCGTTCGGGATGGCGACGCACTGTGGACGCCCTCTGCCCCATCTAGGGGACATAGGACAGTAAGTCAAGTAAGTCATGGAAAATAGGAGGAGTAACACTCAAGAGAACAGCATCTTATCGTTAGATTTTACCCCAGAAGCCATTCTGACTGGCTTTAAAAGATTCTTAGATCCAATAACAGTTTGGGACTGGACTAGTTCTATTAAAGTCTACTCGTAGTTGTACTCGTATCATTCTTTTTTCGAGAAGAGAGTCTTCACAGACTGTTAGTATAGGAAGATTGACTAGGCATAGTTCAAAAGGATAGCATTTCGATGGCGAAGTAGAATCTCCAGGAGACAAGGAAAGGCCATGCAAGGGACCATCGATCAGCTGTCGGCGCGGAACAGCGAGCTGGTGGCGGAGAAGGCGCTCGGCAACTGGACCAAGGACGGCAGCCCGGAGGCCGCTGACTGCTCGCTCACTGCTTTAGTTCAGGTCAGTCTTTGTGAACTCCACAATTTGGAGGGATCATGGAAAATAGGAGGAGTAACACTCAAGAGAACGCATCTTATCGTTAGATTTTACCCCAGAAGCCATTGTGACTGGCTTTAAAAGGTTCTTAGATCCTAAATAACAGTTGACGACGACGACGTAGTCCTAAATAACACCTTGTGGGGGGTAGGCCCCCCACAAGGTGGACCGATGACCTGGTGAAGGTGGCGCAGGACCGGTCATTGTGACAATCTTTGGGGGAGGCCTATGTTCAGCAGTGGACGTCTTTCGGCTGATATGATGATGATGATGATGAAATAACAGTTTGGGACTGGACTAGTTCTATTAATGTCTACTCGTAGTTGTACTCGTATCATTCTTTTTCCGAGAAGAGAGTCTTCACAGACTATGTTAGTATAGGAAGATTGACTAGGCATAGTTCAATAGAATAACATTTCGATGGCGAAGTAGAATCTCCAGGAGACAAGAGAAGGCCATGCAAGGGACCATCGATCAGCTGTCGGCGCGGAACAGCGAGCTGGTGGCGGAGAAGGCGCTCGGCAACTGGACCAAGGACGGCAGCCCGGAGGCCGCTGACTGCTCGCTCACTGCTCTAGTTCAGGTCAGTCTTTGTGGACAGGCTTTGGAGAATATAGGAGTGACGGTCAAGAGGTATTTTATAGGTAAATTGTCTTTGAAGAATCCAGGGAACTAGGTATGGGATTGGAACGATGGCCAAAAATACCATTTACAAAACGGAACCCTTATATATTCGTCATGTCCGTCTGTCCGTCTGTCACAGCCGATTTACTCGGAAACTAGAAATGCTACAGTAACGAAATTTGGTACGGATATGTGTTGTATGAACCGCTACAAGATTATGATACCAAATGGTAAAAAAACCATTGGGGTGTTGACCCTCCATACATGTAACTGAGGGATAAAAAAATTTTTTTAGTTGTATATAAGCGTGTGGGGTATTAATATAAAGGTCTTTGAAAATGATATGAAGGTTTATAAATCTCATTTTTATTTAAGCAAATCGTTTTCGAGATATCAGCTCTTGAAGTCTGAGAAATGTGCCCCCCCCCTCTATTTTTTAAAATACGCGATATAAAATTCTAAAAAAAATGTTTGTTATGCACATTAATAAACATATCAACGATTTTTGGTTTGATTATCTCCTATAGTTTTTGAGGTAGGTTGATTTAACTGTATTTTTTTCATAATAAATTGATAATGGTACGGAACCCTTTGCGCGCGAGTCCGACTCGCACTTGGCCCGTTTTTTTTCGGTAGGTTTTAGCTAAATATAGGAACCGTTAGGGTTAGAGCTACATTGATTGAGGGATTTCAGGGAAGTCTCCCTGAAGAATCCATGGAAGCAGCTTTAGGATTGGAGCGACGCTCAAGTGACTTTTATGGGTAACAATCAGTACGATCACGATTGCCCAAAGGTAATAAGTTTATTTTAGGAGAGGATCTTTACGGACTGTGGTTATTATAAGAGGATTGGAGTTACATTGTAAAAAAGAATAGCATTTTGATAAGAGAGAATGACATTCAGGTTAGTAGGACGGATTGAAACCACCATATATGGGTCATATTGGGTGGAACAAAAGCACCCAAGAGACATTCTCCCATAGATCAAAAGGTCTACTTCGAAGCACGATGGACCTCTTGCCACTCTCTCGCACTTGTATATTTGTACATAAGTGCGACAAACGCAACACGTCGATCGCAGTTCGTGGTGGAGAGTTGTATTTTAATATGGATTTAATTTAATTATATTCATCATCATCATCATATCAGCCGAAAGACGTTCACTGCTGAATATAGGCCTCCCGCAAAGATTGCCACAATGACCGGTCCTGCGCCACCCGCATCCAGCGGACTCCTGCAACCTTCACCAGGTCATCAGTCCACCCACGCTACGCCTTCCGGTACGTGGCCGCCACTCAAGAACCTTCCCGCCCCAACGGCCATCGGTTCTACGCGCAATGTGCCCCGCCCACTACCACTTCATTTTAGCGATACATGACATGGAGTCATAATTTATGATATGACTTATGACTATTACCATTACCAAAATCTTAATCATGATATTTTCTTCAACAGGGCTACGTAGGAGAGATAGAAGAACTTAGAGCGCAGCTAATGGAAGCGAATGGTTTATACGAAGCGAGCCGACGACGGGAAGCGATGGCGGCGCGGACACGACACGACTCCGTGCACGACACGGCGTCGATCATTGACGACGCGAAACGGGAGCTATACAAGGTATGATTACTTTAGCCAAATAACAGATATGTTTGTGGGATATTTGAATTGACTGCCGGGGAACTATTATTAATTTATTTAATCATTATTGCAAAAAAAAAACATAAGGCGGATAATGCTATGAATCATTTTCTACCAGTCAACCTTTAGGGAAACTGATCTATATGGCATTTGAAATGAAACCACTTACTGTAAGAAAAAGTATTTGTTTAACTACTTTTTATACCATTACCACGATATACTGTAATATTCAGACAAAAATTACAATTGTACATCACAACGATCGCGTTTATGTCAATTTTGCTACACATTTCATCAGGGGCATGCAAGATGAGGCATTTTCTTCTAAATATCGCTCATATAATGCTGTTTAGATTATTTAATTCCAATTCTTAGTATAAAGACAAAAATTACAATTGTACATCCATACCAACCAAACCCTTGATTGAATATTTGTAATGTATATATTATAAATTTTGATGCGAATGTAAAGCTCCGAATAAAATATATCGGTGAGAGAAAAGTTTGCTGTTATTTTACGTAGCTGGCGAAAGGATAGTGATATATTTATCCTGGGGTTGTAGAACAGGGTCGCGTTTTATAAAGTTACAATTTACAATTTTGCTGTTTGCATCTCTTTCTAACCAATATGTGCGTGCGTTAGAGAGGCAAACAGCGAAATTGTAAAATGTGACTTTATATGTATAACGCAACCCAGGTCGTTAGTAATAAAAACTATGGGTAAATTGATAACAGAAAAATGTGACGTTAAATTTTGTTTTCACACCACCTATTCGAATACGGGTCTTTTCTTCCCTGCTAGGAGGGATCAAAGTGGCTCTTTTCTGTTCAAGGATTTTCTATTGCCAGCCTAAAAAATTACAAATTTCTTCTGAATCGATTATTTGCATAAATATTAAATTTGTGATATCTTTTATTTTTCTCATAGGTGGTGTGAAAAGCAGTATGTGTCACACGGTATCAAAATTATTTCGTCTTGGGCGTTAACGCTTGAATCCTTCATTACGCTCAGGATTGCACTTTAGAATTGTGGAAACCGTCGCTCCATTCAGGATTCAATATACGCCCACGCCGGAAATATACCATTTTTATCCCTTGTTACAGAATCTACTATTGTAATGTAGCAACATTGTTAACTAGCAACATTTTTTTTACATCGATCCTTAAAATAGTTTGTTATCTGGGTCTATTGCAGAAAAATACACAATACATAGTTAACTAGTTAGGTTTCAATAACAAAAAAAACTTACGTCATTATTTTTGTTATGTGGTTACATTTTTTGAAGTAAAAAAAGCCGATAATTAAAAAATTTCTTTGAGCGGTTAACGATACGCACCTACATTCTTTAAATAAGACACCTTTTTTCTACTGCCAAAGATAATTGAACAGAGTATGTATGTATACCGTTTAGTTTGTATTACTAACTTTCGTAGCAATTGACGCGATCGCAATTTTTTTTGCAACTGATTCATTTAACTCTTATACTTTTTGCAATTGCAGGAAAAAGAGCTCCTAGCCCGCAGCATGGGCGAGCTAGAATTCCAACGCAAACTAAACATGAGCGACAGCATAACCAGCGCCGACGCCGACGCCGACGCCGACGCCGCCATCGGCGTCCGCGAGCGCGCCGAGGGCGAGAGCGCCGACTCCGACTCCTCCGACCAGGACGACGACGAGAGAGACGACCAGGAGGAGGAGGAGGTCAAAGGTGGGACTTTTTACAGCTTTTATTACAAATAAAACCGATCAAGAGCATGTCGGGTCATGCTGGGACGATTAAGCACAAAATTGTATTATTTTCAAGTATTATATAGGCTTTTTGTCATCTTTTTGGGACCCACGGATCAAAAGTTAGAGGGTGGAAGATGTCTCACGGTAAGTCTCTCTTATTATATACACGGCTCTAACAACACAGAACGCGCTAGTGACAGGCACACTCGGCCAGCGCGCCGACGCCGACGCCTCCATCGGCGTCCGCGAGCGCGCCGAGGGCGAAAGCGTCGACGACTTAATGAAAATTTGGATATTTTTTGGTTTTATTGAATAAAATAGTGACGAAGTTGACGAGATGTACATTTTGTACATTCCTTTTAGGAGCGGTAACATACAAACCTTTAAATGGTGAAATTTTTACTTCTATGATTAAATCACAAGTATTTTCTCGACAACAAACTAAAGTTGAGTTTATTCTTTACAAAAAAAAGTATTTTAGCTTATAATCTAAGTATGGAATTTTCTGATTGCAACGATTTTTATATAACACAGGGTAAAAAACAACTTTGCTTCCATGTGAAATGTATAACTATGTAAATTGTTTAACCCCTTCATTGATAAACGTAATCCTAATTTAGCAAGCCGATAAGTATTGTTTGTCTAATTCCGTCTTATCAATATTTCTATAACACCGGAAAGGACAAACAATAACCTATAGGTTTGCTAAGTTAGGATACGCTTATGAATAAAAGGGTAGTAAGTCGATTACAAAAAAATTACATAGTTTTAAATGTGTATTTTTAATTTGTGTTACCAAGTTAAATCTTTTGTGACGACTTTTGGCAGTGAAAAACGGGGACATTCAAATTTTCTATGAGCGATCAACAATACCCGCCTGCATTTTAAAAATATTAACCTTTTGGACGCAAACGACCGATATATTGGCAGCGCAGGTTCACCGCCAAGGATCAATATATAAGTCCTGGTCCACAGAGCAATATAAACCTACACGAACGTGCGTAAAGCTCAAATTCAGATTTGTCATTTTTTTGACGTGGCGTCTGAGTGACAGCTTTTGTATTTGACGTGGCGGCAAAAAGGTTAAGCTTTTTTCTACTGTCAAAGGTGGACAGAGTACACACTGTAATCAACTACTTTCGTAACACAATTGACGAGATCGATGTTCTGTATATACTGTATGTTCATTTTTTTTTAATAATCGATCCTAATAATATAATTAATTCCACAGCCCAACGCGCGCTCTCCGCCCAACTGGCCGCACTAAGCGACGACATCGACACCAAAGCCCGTCTCATAGAACAACTGGAGTTGTCGCAACGACGGCTCGCGGCTCTAAGGCAGCACTACGAACAACGACTCGACACGCTACACACGCAGATCAAGGCCACACACGCTGAGAGGGACAAAGTCTTATCCACACTGAGTAAGTTATTACGACAAAGCCCGTCTCATAGAACAACTAGAGTTGTCGCAACGACGGCTCGCGGCTCTAAGGCAGCACTACGAACAACGACTCGACACGCTACACACGCAGATCAAGGCCACACACGCTGAGAGGGACAAAGTCTTATCCACACTAAGTAAGTTATAACGACAAAGCCCGTCTCATAGAACAACTGCAGTTGTCGCAACGACGGCTCGCGGCTCTAAGGCAGCACTACGAACAACGACTCGACACGCTACACACGCAGATCAAGGCCACACACGCTGAGAGGGACAAAGTCTTATCCACACTAAGTAAGTTATAACGACAAAGCCTGTCTCATAGAACAACTGTAGTTGTCGCAACGACGGCTCGCGGCTCTAAGGCAGCACTACGAACAACGACTCGACACGCTACACACGCAGATCAAGGCCACACACGCTGAGAGGGACAAAGTCTTATCCACACTAAGTAAGTTATAACGACAAAGCCTGTCTCATAGAACAACTGTAGTTGTCGCAACGACGGCTCGCGGCTCTAAGGCAGCACTACGAACAACGACTCGACACGCTACACACGCAGATCAAGGCCACACACGCTGAGAGGGACAAAGTCTTATCCACACTAAGTAAGTTATAACGATAAAGCCCGTCTCATTGAACAACTGGAGTTGTCGCAACGACGGCTCCAGACTGTTAGTTATTTTAGTACAGATGGTGCTTTTTTCTCTAATAATCCTTCTGTCTCTGGGTTAGATTACAGAGACAGAAGGATTATTTACCAACTCTATGTAAACCAAACAACCGTTATTGAAATAGGGGATGAGGCAGGAATGGCAAAAATTAATCAAGGCGTTAGGCAGGGCTGCCCACTATCGCCGCTTATATTTAATATTTTTATAGAGTGTGCCATCAAACACTTAGAGTCAGGAAAAGGCGGTGTTAAGTTCAATGGAGTCAACATTCAGTTCATTCGGTTTGCTGACGATATAGCAGCATTCGCTCAGTCATCGTCAGAATTACAAGAACTAATTACAACAATGGATACAGTGTTCAATAGTTTCGGTCTGAAGATAAACGTGGGAAAAACCAAGACAGTAGTTACCTCGAAAAAACCATCTCTTAATTATGTACCTATAATATTAAACAACAACGCAATAGAAAAAGTTTCAAAATTCAAATACTTAGGTAGCATAATAACTGACAGCTCCAGATGTTCACAAGACATTACAGCCAGAATAGCTATGGCAAAGAAAGCTTTTAACGAAAAGAAATTTCTATTCAAAGCCAGAATTTCAGGCAATATAAGGAAAAAATTGATTATAGTCTACATCTGGAGTATTGCGTTATACGGGTGCGAAACATGGACGATGCTGCAACGGGATAGGAAACGCCTTGAGGCATTCGAAATGTGGTGTTGGCGGCGTATGGCGAAGGTCGGCTGGATGGAGAAAAAAAACGAATGAAGAGGTTTTAAACCTAGTTCAAGAACGGAGATGCCTATTGAATACCATTGAGAATAGAAGAGGGAAGATGTTAGGCCACCTGTTGCGACACGACGATTTCATCAAGACCATCATAGAGGGAAAAGTAGAAGGCAGAAGGAAGAGTGGCAGGCCAAGATTAGCATACATGGACCAACTGAAAGAGAAAGTGGAAGTCGTGTCGTATCAGGATCTTAAAGAAAAGGCTTTGGACAGGGAATCATGGAAGCTGCTCCACCGACAAGAGCGCAGCTCTTAAATTTATGATGATGGTGCTTTTTTAGGCTCTAGTGCGAGAAGTGGCTCATTTTACGTCAGGTCCAAAACTTCGGAGGGCCATCTGTACTAAAAAACGTCGTACGAGACACGTGCAAAAAGGAAATTTGTAACTCGTGTCGATTTAAAACATCGCTACTCGTTTCGGATTTCCTGTTTTTCGCACTTGTGTCGTAATGTACTATACTACTTTGTCAAGCTTATATTAGTGTACATAAAAATGTAGGAATGTCGCAACATACATTCTGTGTTAACGTAGCGTGTACCTACGTACCACGTGTTACATGAACAACTGAAAACTATGAATGGGTTGATTTGGTAGGTTA
Organism: Thaumatotibia leucotreta; assembly: GCA_025490895.1. Taxonomy (NCBI): domain Eukaryota; kingdom Metazoa; phylum Arthropoda; class Insecta; order Lepidoptera; family Tortricidae; genus Thaumatotibia; species Thaumatotibia leucotreta. The sequence goes on along the minus strand of JALPQI010004095.1, from coordinate 22,021 downwards.
TACTGAACAACTTTTACTATGGAGCTAACCCAGAAATCTCAAAAAATGCTCGCTCTTTCATACAAAATGTCGTGATCGATCGATCAAGATGTATGAATGAGAATTTTTTTTAGCTGTCGTGATTGGGCTCATTGTAAAAGTTGTTCAGTATAGCCTACTAAATTACGCCGTTCAAGGTTTTCAGTGGCTCGAGTAACACCCTGTATACATAGGTCACTAGGTAAGTTTTGCAATAGGACAAATGTAAAACAAAAAGGTGGCCCCCCGCATATACTTTTTTAAACTGTCATTCATAGGCAATTGTTGCGGGAAATACCTAAATTTATCGAATAAAACCAAAACCAGGGACCAGAACCGGTATTTTACAAAAACCTCAAAATAGCCTAATATTTCAAAATGTCTTATACTCTTTATGTAATGCTCAGTATTTTAAGTAAGTAAGTAAGTAAATATTCTTTATTGTGCACCACATATTTAATTGAAATACAAATACAGAAAAACATGTATCGATAGGCAACAACAGGCGGTCTTATCGCTTACAAGCAATCTCTTCCAGACAACCTTAGGGTAGCAGGAAATGAAAACGTTAGCAAATAATTATAATCGGGTAGTGCCGATATGAGAACAAATTAAGAATTATGATCAATGAATTATGAATTATGATCAGAATTATTTTATGTAATTTACAATATCATATTTTTAAATTACTCCATTAACTTACAATTTATATACTGAAGAACGAAAAAAGAACCGTTCTTTTTCTATAGAGAAAATAACGGTTCGGTCCGAAACATAGAAAATCTCGTCGTCGGGTTTTTCTCTATTTTTTGCAAAACTTTTCTAGTGACCCTTTTACAGTGAATTTAAAGATCTGCGATATCATTATGTTTGTAATTTTTTTCCCATGCTTAGTTTACACCAAGGCCTTTCCATGGTGGGTCACTAATCATGTTAGTAAAATGTGGAGCATACTTTCTTCTAGCAAACTATGCCACTTTTCTCCCATGGGTGACGTGACAAACAAAAAAAATGTGATTGCCCATTAGCATTTCGATTACTTCATAAAAAAGTCTAAATATGACTCCTTCCTCAGCATCTCAAGCCTCGCCGCCCAGTGAGAAGCTAAAACGCGTCAAAGACGAGTACGAGCGTCGTCTTAGCGGCATGTCGCGAGAACTGAAGCGGCTACAGACTGCCGCGCGCGAACACACGCGACTGCAGAGATCGCAGCGGCAAACTGCGCAGCAGATACTCACGCTGAAGAACGAGCTGTGCTCTATGAAGAGGGACAAGGTAACATTAGCTTAGGGTTTTAGAGTGAACTGTTACAAGTCGCGAGGCATGTCGCGGGATGAAGCGGCTACAGACTGCCGCGCGCGAACACACGCGACTGCAGAGGTCGCAGCGGCAAACCGCGCAGCAGATACTCACGCTGAAGAACGAGCTGTGCTCTATGAAGAGGGACAAGGTAACATTAGCTTAGGGTTTTAGAGTGAACTGTTACAAGTCGCGAGGCATGTCGCGGTATGAAGCGGCTACAGACTGCCGCGCGCGAACACACGCGACTGCAGAGGTCGCAGCGGCAAACCGCGCAGCAGATACTCACGCTGAAGAACGAGCTGTGCTCTATGAAGAGGGACAAGGTAACATTAGCTTAGGGTTTTAGAGTGAACTGTTACAAATAGTCGCGGGATGAAGCGGCTACAGACTGCCGCGCGCGAACACACGCGACTGCAGAGGTCGCAGCGGCAAACCGCGCAGCAGATACTCACGCTGAAGAACGAGCTGTGCTCTATGAAGAGGGACAAGGTAACATTAGCTTAGGGTTTTAGAGTGAACTGTTACAAGTCGCGAGGCATGTCGCGGGATGAAGCGGCTACAGACTGCCGCGCGCGAACACACGCGACTGCAGAGGTCGCAGCGGCAAACCGCGCAGCAGATACTCACGCTGAAGAACGAGCTGTGCTCTATGAAGAGGGACAAGGTAACATTAGCTTAGGGTTTCAGAGTGAACTGTTACAAGTCGCGAGGCATGTCGCGGGATGAAGCGGCTACAGACTGCCGCGCGCGAACACACGCGACTGCAGAGGTCGCAGCGGCAAACCGCGCAGCAGATACTCACGCTGAAGAACGAGCTGTGCTCTATGAAGAGGGACAAGGTAACATTAGCTTAGGGTTTCAGAGTGAACTGTTACAAGTCGCGAGGCATGTCGCGGGATGAAGCGGCTACAGACTGCCGCGCGCGAACACACGCGACTGCAGAGGTCGCAGCGGCAAACCGCGCAGCAGATACTCACGCTAAAGAACGAGCTGTGCTCTATGAAGAGGGACAAGGTAACATTAGCTTAGGGTTTCAGAGTGAACTGTTACAAGTCGCGAGGCATGTCGCGGGATGAAGCGGCTACAGACTGCCGCGCGCGAACACACGCGACTGCAGAGGTCGCAGCGGCAAACCGCGCAGCAGATACTCACGCTGAAGAACGAGCTGTGCTCTATGAAGAGGGACAAGGTAACATTAGCTTAGGGTTTCAGAGTGAACTGTTACAAGTCGCGAGGCATGTCGCGGGATGAAGCGGCTACAGACTGCCGCGCGCGAACACACGCGACTGCAGAGGTCGCAGCGGCAAACCGCGCAGCAGATACTCACGCTAAAGAACGAGCTGTGCTCTATGAAGAGGGACAAGGTAACATTAGCTTAGGGTTTTAGAGTGAACTGTCACAAGTCGCGAGGCATGTCGCGGGATGAAGCGGCTACAGACTGCCGCGCGCGAACACACGCGACTGCAGAGGTCGCAGCGGCAAACCGCGCAGCAGATACTCACGCTGAAGAACGAGCTGTGCTCTATGAAGAGGGACAAGGTAACATTAGCTTAGGGTTTTAGAGTGAACTGTTACAAATTGTCGCGAGGCATGTCGCGGGAACTGAAAGTAGCTTAATGCATAGCCAAGTTGTCAAGAGCTAACGATTACTAACGTATCCTAGTTTTGTTCCGTCAGTCACATACTTACTTTTAGAGCAAAATCTTAGTTTTATTACGAACTTAAAACGCCCCCTTATTTATAAACGTCTCCTAACTTAGCACGCCGCTAAGTATTCTTTGTCCCTTTCGGTTTAATGAAGATGGGAGATGAAAGACCGAAATGAATAAACAATACTTAAGTTAACTACTTGTATATTGTTTTTTTTTAGGTGAAATTGATACAACGCATGCGTGAGGAAGCGAAACGACACCAACAGGCCGAAGCGGCGAGAGCCAAAGAGGTAAATAATGACTTTCTAACAATAAACGAAAGAAAGTAAAGAAACATAGATATTTTATTAATTAATGAATTTATCCTAGCAGTATTGTAGCTCCCCTTAAAATGTTTTCATTAAATAAAACTATTTAAGGCCTGTTTAAAGCCACACTCCCCGGATAAATATGCTCGTTAGATTAAATTATGACTATCCTTTTCCCCAGGCTTCTAAAATAAAAAGACAGGTAACATTTATCCGACAGATATATTTTATTCGCTGATGGCTGAAACATGCCCTTAGTATCTTATGCAAGTTACATATTTTTTAGAATTATAACTAACGTGAGACTCAAACATATTTAAATATTTATCACACGGGTTACTCACGTAATTTAAGTCGATAATTGCTCGACATGTTTCGATCCATTTAGAGGATCCTCATCATGGAGTATCCGCGACCAAAGCCCGACGTGTACTGCGGGCTTGCGCTCTGCTAGAGCGGGTGCTGGCCGCGGGCAGCGCTGGCGGGGCGGCGAAGGAGGAAAACTACCCTCATTGTCATTTTTGTCTAAACGGATCGAAACATGTCGAGCAATTATCGACTTAACTACGTGAGTAACCCGTGTGATCAATATTTAAACAAGTTAAATATATCCATTTCACATATTTTCGATATAGTGCGAAGAAAAACTACGATTGCTTGGATATAAAATTACAATTGAGAATTAAATTTTCAATACGATAACAGGTGGCTCAACTGAGGAAAGAATCTCGCAAGAATGCCAACATCATCAGGTCTCTAGAAGCTGAAACCAGATTAAAGGAACAGGCCAGTATATTCTTAGTTATTTCTGAAACGATCAAATTCTCACCTAATGTATCCTATTTTTGTTGTTATAATTATTTTGATTGTTTTGACTCAAACTCACGAAAGTATTACCTATTTACAGAATAAAATAATTTAGTTATTTCTGCCTTCTTATATATAAGTGCGATAACATGATTTTAAAATAACTATTTGTAGACTAATCAATTTAAAAACTCATTGACATTTTTAACACTAGTTATCGCATTTACAGGTAAATTCACTGAAGCTGGCACGAATGGAATGAACGAAATGAATGACATTTATCATTATGTGTATGCGGTCGTCCTATGCCAACCTGTATTTACTGTCATTAATACATCCACACATAGATACATTCTGTCACTTACTCAATCCATTTGTGCCAGCTTTCGTGAATTTACCTGTACCTATGCTTAGGAGGGCAGATTTGTTCACCTTTATGACTATTTCCTGTAAACTATCATATAAAACAGAACAATATGTTTTGGGTGGGCAGGTAAGAAATCAATCTTTACAGAAATGTGAGTTGAGTACGATAATTCTCAGAATATGTATGAAACTACAATAAGCTTTTTATCTACAAGTCTTTTCAAATATTTTCCTTAGCAACTAACCTCCCATTATTCAAATTATTTGATTCAAAATATGTTACTTTTTCGTTTTCATGTTTTAATAATTTTCTTTTACGTTTTTGTACTATCTACAATATTTTTTGTAGGTGTTAAAACGGAAGCAGGAGGAGGTGTCTTTGCTTCGAAGGGGACATCGGGATAAACTTAGCAGTCGCGCCGCGGGCAGACTTCGCGGTAACTATAATGTGTTCAACTAATTATTAATTTCTAGCTCAAAAATGCTCCCAATTGTTCAATTGTGCCAAGATGGGCAGGACATAGCGCTTTTCTTAACACCGCGCATATTTCAGCGCAATCTCTTTGACAAATGTTTATAGATTATATTATCATCATCATCATCATCATCATATCAGCCGAAAGACGTCCACTGCTGAACATAGGCCTCCCCCAAAGATTGCCACAATGACCGGTCCTGCGCCACCCGCATCCAGCGGACTCCTGCGACCTTCACCAGGTCATCGGTCCACCTTGTGGGGGGCCTACCCACGCTACGCCTTCCGGTACGTGGCCGCCACTCAAGAACCTTCCCGCCCCAACGGCCATCGGTTCTACGCGCAATGTGCCCCGCCCACTGCCACTTCAGTTTAGCGATTCGGAGAGCTATTTCGGTTACTTTGGTTCTGCTGCGGATGGTCTCATTTTTAATCCGATCACGCAGAGAGACTCCGGACTCATCAGCCGGACTCATCAGCCGGTCGAGCTCCCGCCGAGCGGACGCGTGCACGTGTGCGCTAGCGCAGATACGAGATATTGTTTACGTGATCAGTACCTACTTCTGTTTTATTACCTTGTTTTCATAAATTATCACGCGATGGTTGTGTGTAAACTCTGTGAGTTGTCTTTGGGTCGTCTTGCTGGGACGAAGTGTAAAGGAAGCTGTCAAGGAGTTTATCACAAGAAATGCGCCGAGAAAATAAAGGGATTTCTGAAAACGCAGCTATGTGACGAATGTCAAGACTCGCCAATACCTAACGCCAGCCATTCTATAAATCTAGAGATGGCAAATGCTTCACCGGAGAAGTTACTCGCGGCAGTCAACGAGAAGCTTGCCGTAGTATTTAACATGAAAAAAACACTAGAAGATATGGCAGACGACATCAGTTTCTATGCGGCCAAATACCAGGAGTTAATCGAAGGCAAAGTTATAAGTGACAAAAAGATAAAGGCCTTGGAACATCAGAATGTGCACTTGGAGGTTTGCAATAAGGCGCTAGAAGAAAGAGTGGCTTATTTGGAAACAAAGGAGAAGGAAAACAATGTGGAGCTGTATGGGGTGCAAGGAATTGAGGATACAAATGTGGAAAGTTCTGTAAAAAAGATAGCAGACCAGCTGGGAATGGATCATAGGAAAATCAGTGAAATAAAGTGGGTAGGTGCGAAACACGCTAAAACGGCCGCTAACAAACAACGCGATGTTGCGAGCGCGGAGAAGCCGCGCCCGGTCGTGGTCAAGCTGGCAACGCACGAGGCCCGTAACCAGTGGTTGGCAACAAGGAAAACCCATATGTTAAAAAATGATGACGTGTTTGGGAATGGAGATAACCGTCGTATTTATGTCAATGAGGACCTAACAAATTACACACGAAACTTACTCTGGACCACAAAAAACGAGTTAAAGCCGAAATTTAAATATATATGGGTTCAAAACGGTAGGGTATTAATGAGAAAGGATGACCCTCAAGACACCAAAATACGTGTTATACGCTCGCTCCATGACATAGGCAAATACACGACACAAAATGAGGAAGCTGAATGAAATTGCTTCCAACGAACAATAGTACCAGGTTACCCATCAATCCTATAATATGTATAATATGTTATTCGAAGATCATACAAATCATATCGATAATGGAATAAAATACACAAAATATGATAGTATTAATCAATGGCAGAGAGAGTTACAGGAAAATAACCTTAACGTTTTTCATTTAAATATACGATCCCTAAGAAAAAACTTTGATGAGTTCCGGCTATGGTTAAATATGTGTAGTGAGAAATTGGATATAATTGCGCTTACAGAGATAAATATAAGGGAGCAGGAGGTACCCATGTATAAGTTAAAGGGTTACGACTCATACATAAACACACGAGAAAATACGAGAGGAGGCGGAGTGCTACTATATGTAAAGAAAAAATACAATTTTACCGCTCAATTAATTAAATACAATTATTGTGAAGGCCTACACGGGCAGCTTATTCAAAGTGGGAAATTATTGCACATAGTTATTGTCTACAGGCCACCGAAAACAAATAAAATGGGGTTCCTGGAGGAAATTCATCAATTCCTGTCTAGTCTTCCTGCGACCAGTGAGGTGCTTTTTTTTTAGGCGATACGAATATTAACCTGTTGAGTGAAACCGGTTCAGGAAATACTATCAGTGTCTATAGCAACAACATGAGTGAGTTAGGTATGCAATGTGCTATCACGGACGTAACGCGCGAGGAAGTTTACGGAAATAGTGTAACGCGAACGTGCATTGATCACGCGTGGGTCCGTAGCCTGCGTCCTACAAGTTCGTATGTGATTACAAGTAAGTTATCGGACCACTACCCAATAGGACTGAGTCTCGCGAATACGAGTACCTCGGAGTGTAACAGAACTGGTAAGCAGCCTTATATTACTCGAATATGTGACGATAAAATTGCGGAGGAGTTAGCCAGTGTACCGTGGTTAGAACTATTGAACTGCAAATGCCCGCTAGAACTATATGACAAATTGTGTGAAATTTTTTCCTGTATTTATAATAAGTCTGAAGTTGAGATTCCTATTCGCAAAAAAAGGCAAAACAAACCTTGGATTACTAAGAAAATTAAATGTATGATTAGTCTAAGAGATAAATTGTTCAAAAAATGGAAATTTAAACCAAATGATATGAATTTAAGATTGCAGTACAATAAATATAGGAATAGAGTTAATAAATATATTTTCAAAGCTAAAAATAAGTATAGAAGAGAAGAAATATTAAAATGTAAAAAGGACATAAGAAAGATCTGGTCAAAAATAAACACATGGACGGGGAGAGATAAAGTTAGTGTGGACTCAACTATTTTAAGGTATTTAGGTAAAATAGAGACAACTGAAGTAATATGCAATAATTTTTCTGAAACCTTTACCAAAGAAATCCTAAGTATTAAACATGATTGTAATTCTAAGTTTCTGACCAGATCGCAATATACTAAAGGTAGTGAGGTATCATTAAGGTTTAAAAAAGCCTGCCCAGAGGCTATAATAAAAATTATAAACAGCTTAAGTGTTGATAAGTCGCCTGGGCTGGATAAAATACGAATAAAAGATGTTAAATTAGTAAAACACGACTTAAGTAAGGTATTAGCGTTATTTATTAACCTGTGTGTGGAGAAGGGAGTATATCCGAGTACTCTAAAAGCAGCGTTAATACGTCCGATATTTAAACATGGATCCCATTGTGAATATTCTAATTATAGGCCCATAGCAATACTCTCCATAATTAATAAAATAGTTGAAAAATACATAGTTGAACAGATAAGTACATTCTTAGAACGCAATAATATTATAAGTAACTCGCAGCATGGTTTCCGGCGCGGGCGGGGCACGGCGACGGCTCTGGCGCAGTTCGCGGACGACGTCAACGAGGGTCTGGGGCAGCGGAAGCAGGTGGTGGTGGTATATATAGACTTCAAAAAAGCTTTTGATACTTTGGGGCACCACCAGCTGCTTCAGGCTATGGAGGAGTGTGGCGTCGCGGGTCCGTTAAACAGGTGGCTGGACGCATACCTCACGGACAGAACCCTCCAGACGGTCGTTGACGGCGTGCGCGGCGCGCCGGCGCGCGTCACCTGTGGCGTGCCGACCGGCTCTGTGTTCGGCCCCGTTGGTTATATCATGCATGTCAATAGTATGAGTAATGTGGTTCAAAACTGTAACATATATATGTACGCGGACGATACGTGCCTACTGTATGCGGACAAAGAGTTGTCGGTAATCGAAAACAAAATACAAGAGGATTTTACTAATATTATTAAGTGGGCGCACGATAATGGGATTGTTATCAATATAAATAAAACTAAGTGTATGCACGTGCGATCCCCATACAGTAGGCAAGTAAGCCGATCGCCTCGAATAATAGGCCACACATATGAATGTCTACATAGTGGGCATTACGACTGCCAGTGTGAGAACATTGAGGTTGTATCAGAATACAAGTACTTGGGTTTATTAATAGATCACAACTTTTCTTGGAACAATCATATAAATAAACTATGTGAAAAATTAAGGCTCGTACTAGTAAAACTTTATCAATTAAAATATGTATTGGATAGGGCCACTATGTATACCATATACTATGCGCTGGCGGACTCCCTACTTTCTTATGGACTGGCATGCTATGGTAGGACATTTAAAACATATCTCAACAGGATTAAATCATTACAGATACGCTTTATGAAGTTATTAGTGGACAACAAAACTAAAATGCGCTGTAAAAAAAATGATTATGAGGAATTATTTGTGGAATGCCGTATGTTGCCGGTTCATGAGGAGGTGGGGGTGCTATTGGCCCTAGAACAGTTCAATAATGACGAATTTAAAACCCACAAGAGTAGTTCTATATTAACAAGAAACAGTAGCAAAAACATGTTAGTGATTCCGTCATGTGGTTATAATTATTATGGAAAAAGAAGTAGGAAGTACTTAGTCCCAAAAGTTTATATTGGTTTACCTAAGAATGTAAAAGAGTGTAAAACACTACGGATGTTTAAAGTTAAAATGAAACACTTTCTCTTAGATAAAATTAAGTTGAAATTACTGTAAACATTACTTAACATTACAACAAAATTGTATCTAGCGTATATCCACTTAGTTAATTTTACCCATCTATAATTATATAAGGGAGTCTCCTCTGCCATCAAACTGCCCTGCAGTTTGGCAGACTTGTTATTGTAAAATAAGGGTTAGTTATTCCGTGAATAAATGATTTATTTTTTTTTTTTTTATTTTTTTTTTTTCCTAGCATAGCCCTCTCCATTGCCCTTTGGGTGACTTTGAGCCTTCTTATGAGACCCATTGTAAGCGGCCCCGTTTCAGTACCGTATGTCATCACTGGCAACACACACTGATTAAAGACTTTCGTCTTCAAACACTGCGGAATATTGGACGAAAATATGTGTCGTAGCTTCCCGAACGCTGCCCAACCGAGTCGGATTCGACGATTGACCTCTTTCTCGAAGTTGGACCTACCTAACTGAATAGTTTGCCCTAGGTATATATATTCGTCTACAACTTCGAGTGTAAAGTCTCCGATTATTACGGGAGTTGGTGCTACATGGGAATTCGACATGATTTTCGTCTTATCCATGTTCATCCTAAGACCAACTCGCTCGGAGGCTTTACTGAGGTCAACGAGCATAGTACTTAAGTCCTCCAAGGTCTCAGCCAAGACTACTGTATCATCAGCGAATCGAAGGTGAGTGAGGTACTCGCCGTTTATGTTGATACCCAGCCTTCTCCAGTCCAGAGTCTTAAAGACATCCTCCAGTGCAGCGGTAAACAGCTTAGGGGAGATGACATCTCCTTGCCTAACTCCCCGCTGCAGCAGAATAGGCTTCGAGCTCTGGTCTTGGAGTCGGACTGACATTGTGGCGCTCTCGTACAAACACTTCAACACCTCGATATAGCGGTAGTCGACTTGGCACCGTTGGAGAGACTGTAGTACTGCCCATGTTTCGATCGAATCGAAGGCTTTCTCGTAGTCCACAAACGCTAAACAGAGGGGCAGGTTATATTCTTCGGTCTTCTGTATAACCTGGCGAAGCGTATGGATGTGGTCTACGGTACTAAAGCCTCTTCGGAAACCGGCTTGTTCGGGAGGCTGGAAGTCATCAAACAGCTTATAGACATGGCTCAGAAGTGAGATGGGTCGGTAGTTCTTCAATAAAGCGTTGTCACCTTTCTTGAAGAACAGTACCACCACACCTCTGTTCCATGCCTTTGGCGTTCTCCCTTCCAGTAAGACGGAATTGAACAACTTCTGAAGGGCCGTAAGGATCGGTTTACCACCCGCCTTCAGAAGCTCAGCTGTAATTCCGTCCTCCCCAGGCGCCTTGTTATTTTTGAGCTGTTCAAGAGCCATTCTAATCTCGCACAGGCTGATGTCCGGGATGTCTTCTGTATAGTGTCGGGTCAGTCTAGCTCTGAGGTCTTCCGCTAGATCAACTTCGGGTCTGCTAGTTGACGTGTACAGCTGTCCATAAAAACCCTCTATCTCACTCAGCAGCTCAGATCCGGATGTGACGATTCTACCATCCTCAGTCTTTAATTTGGCGAGCTGGCTTTGCCCAACAGACAGATCCCTTGCAAAAACTTTAGAGCCCTTGTTCCGCTCGATGGCTTCTTCTATACACTTGGTACGGAATTGGCGCATATCGCGTTTGAGGGACTTCGAGATCTGTCTGTTGAGCTGCCGGTATAAAGTCGCATCAACTGAGGATTGTAGAACCAGTTCACTCCTTTTTTCCATTAGCTTCTGAGTGGAGTCTGAGAGCTTTCTGGTCTTATTTGTCCGCTGGGCCTTAAAAAACTTAGACCCAGCGCTATGGACAGCTTCCACAAACCCGTCGTTGAATACGTCCACGTCATCGCCTAGGCAATCGAAACGGTTTTGGAGTTCCAGCTGAAAGCTCTCGGGGTTTTGGAGATGGAGTGCAGGACGGAGCGTAGACTTCATCAGTCGCGAGCGTTCTAGCTTAGGACATATATTCAACGTGCCTCTTACCAGGCGGTGATCGCTACCGGTTTTAACCGTACTGATCACAGAAACATCGTTGAATATATGTCTCTTCGTCGACATGATGAAGTCGATCTCGTTTTTAGTTGCACCGTCGGGACTCATCCAAGTCCATTTTCTGTGCTCGCGTTTCTTAAAGAAGGAGTTCATCATGTAGAGTCCCTCCTTCTCCAAGAAACCAGCCAGCAGATGGCCCCGGTGGTTCCGACGTCCAACCCCAAATTGCCCCACCCTCAGTTCGTCACCATCTCTCTTGCCCAGTTTTGCGTTGAAGTCCCCCATAACAACGGTGAAGTAGGTTCTGGAGCTATGCATGGCTTTTGAGATATCTTCATACATAGCCTCCACCTCGTCGTCGGAGTGTGTCGAAGTCGGCGCGTACACCTGTATGACCTTCAGCGAGTATCTCTCAGATACTCTGAGTATAAGGTACGCCACCCTAGCCGACACACTCTCGATCTTCACCACGTTGTTTACGAGGGACTTGTGGACGATGAACCCGACACCTCCCTGGGACTGTTGGTCGCCCTCCCGGAAATAGAGCAAGTTGCCGGACCTTAGGATTATCGTGTCCTCGCCCTCTCTTCGGACTTCTGACAATCCCACAATGTCCCAACGCAACTTGCTCAATCCTTCCTCCAGTTCCACTAACTTTTCGTCGGTCCGCAGTGTACGTGTGTTGTACGTTGCCAGGGCCAGAGGTCGTCGGTGGTGGTAGCCGGATCTTTGCCGGAGATTCTTAGCACCCCTGACCCCGCTAGCGCCCTGGCCGCTACCATAACCAGGGTACCGGGGGTCGCCGGAACCGAGGGGCCGCGGCCTTGTTTGTCTTTTCATGGGGGGTAGTTGCCATAATCGCCACGCTTGGCATGCGGATTGGCGATCGCAGTGTCTCCACCGCACATTAGGGATGCTGCTGCCCATCCCCCGGTGGTCTTGGTCGTAGTTTTCAGACATACCCGGGTCAAGTGTATGATCAGTAACACTTTAGTCCCTTAGTCGACTCCTACGACACCCATGGCAAGAGTTGGGGTGGTGACAAATGTATTCTTACTGCCGTCACCACACGGCAAATAGATATAGATAGATATAGAATAGAAATAGATTATATTATAGCCAATCAAAACTTTGATGGACCAATCGCAAATATTTTTTAATCGTGGTTTAAGTTTTTATAGGTTGATATTGAAATTCATCATCGTGTCGATTTAAAACACTTCCTATCGGTCGTGTATTAAAACATCGCCACTCGTTTCGAATTTCATGTTTTTCGCACTTGTGTCGTAATGTACTATTTTCTAATTGACGGGAATCACTGACAGTAAAATCTATTCAACAAATCTTTGTCGTTTAATCAGTATAATTTGGGTAAAATATTAAAAATAAGTGTAGGTAGGTAATTCACAATTATAACATAAATTATTATATTCGGTGAAATATGAATAATTCATAAAATATACATGACTGTGTGTTTGGTTTTTCTGTCAAGCATACTTTGTCACCACGTTGACAACGATCACTAGAAATAAAACTATAGTTGCCGATTTCTAAGAAGGAACATTTGACAGTTTAGAAATGAGCCTTATCTATCTGAAGTTAAGACCATCGAAAAAATGGTGAGTCTTACCCTCATATTAATAAGGATTAATCTATAACTGTCAAAAGTTCATTCTTAGAAATCGGCAACAATAGATTTGGTCTCCCGACGTCTGCAGTAATACACTAATTCACTACTGTTATCTTATCGTATTGGTGGGGCCCTTACGGATACACTTCGACCCATTGGGATCTTTTGTGTAAAATAGGGATGATGACTGTAGTTAAAATAATTTATTTAACATTATGCACGACATTATACACGAAGAAATTATTACTAAGATGTGGATTGCAGTAATTTTTGTACAGAACATCTATTTAATAAATTAAAAAAACCTTAAAAGAGTAGGTCATTTGGCTGTACTCAAACTTGACGTCACTTTTGAGTATTTCAAGTAAAATTTCATAGTGGTGATCGTTTTGACAGTTCGAAAAAAGATACTGATTTGACTTGCCAGTCATCATGCCTATTCACTACTGTTACATAACATAAGTAAACATGTCCCCTAGGTAACCGCCCCCGCACGTCCTACCGCGAGACATGGTCCCGTCTCGAAGCCTGGCTCTCCCGCGCCTGCGCCGCGCGCTCCACACTCGGCGACCTCGAGAGCGCCCTAGAGAGACACCTCAAGCAGCGGGAGAGGGCCAATGCGGAGGGCGATGGACCTCTACTAGAGTACCTTAAAGGGGCCATCGCTGATACCCACCATCAGATCATGCAGATAGAGGTAACATAACCTTTAGGCCGCGTTTCCACCAGAAATGTGCTTCTTAGATAAATTTATATGTAGGATAGGGAAATAGGAGTGAAACGATTGGTGACCTTTAGAGCGCCCTAAGACACCTCAAGCAACGGGAGAGGGCCAATGCGGAGAAGGATGGGCCTCTGTTCGACTATCTGAAGGGGGCCATCGCTGATACACACCATCAGATCATGCAGATAGAGGTAGGAAAGAGATTTGTTACGAAAATTTGTGTCTAGCTTGGTAACATTTAGCGCCCTAGAGAGACACCTCAAGCAACGGGAGAGGGCCAATGCAGAGGGGGACGGGCCTTTGCTAGAGTACCTTAAAGGGGCCATCGCTGATACACATCATCAGATCATGCAGATAGAGGTAAGATAGCCTTTAGTAGGAAGCTCCTTAGATAAATTTGTTTCTAGAATAGAAAATAGGGAAACGATTGGTGCCTTGAGAGCTCTCTAAAGACACCTCAAGCAACGGGAGACGGCCAATGCGGAGAAGGATGGGCCTCTACTCGAGTATCTGAAGGGGGCCATCGCTGATACCCACCATCAGATCATGCAGATAGAGGTAAGAAAAAAAAAAATCTTAGTGATCTAGAGTATTACAGAGAAGTACATCAAACAACGGGAGAGGGCCAATGCTGAGGGGGATGGGTCTCTGCTCGAGTATCTGAAGGGAACCATCGCTGATACACACCATCAGATCATGCAGATAGAGGTAAGATAACCTTTTGAAGAAAGCTTCTTAGAGAAATTTGGACGAAGCTTAGGGAAATAGGAGTGAAACGATTGGTGACCTTGAGAGCACCCTAGAGAGACATCTCGAGCAACGGGAGAGGGCAAATGCGGAGAAGGATGGGCCTCTGCTTGAGTATCTGAAGGGGGCTATCGCTGATACACACCATCAGATCATGCAGATAGAGGTAAGATAGCCTTACGAAAAAAAAAATCTTAGCGAAATTTAGATATACGCGTGAAATGCATGATGATCTCGAGAGCGCCCTAGAGAGACACCTAAAGCAACGGGAGAGGGCCAATGCGGAAGGCGATGGGCCTCTGCTCGAGTATCTGAAGGGAGCCATCACTGATGCACACCATCAGATCATGCAGATAGAGGTAGGAAATAGATTTGTTACGAAAATTTGTGTCTAGCTTGGTAACCTTTAGTGCGATAAAGAGATGCCTCAGGCAGCGGAAGAAGACAAATGCAGAGGGCGATGGGCCTTTTTGATGGGGGCCATCGCTGATACCCACTATCAGATCATGCAGATAGAGGTAGGGAAGCCTTTAGTGGAATGTTTTTTTTTAGAGAAATTTGGATATAGGATAGGGAATGGGTGACCTTGAGAGCGCCCTAGAGAGACACCTCAAGCAACGGGAGAGGGCCAATGCGGAGGGGGATGGGCCTCTACTCGAGTATTTGAAGGGGGCCATCGCTGATACACACCATCAGATCATGCAGATAGAGGTAAGATAGCCTTAAGAAAAAAAATCTTAGAGTAATTTAGATAGACGCGTGAAATGCATGATGATCCCTTAGAGCGCCCTCGAGAGACACCTCAAGCAACGGGAGAGGGCCAATGCTGAGGGCGATGGGCCTCTGCTCGACTATCTGAAGGGGGCCATCGCTGATACACACCATCAGATCATGCAGATAGAGGTAGGAAAGAGATTTGTCAAATAAATTGGGAAATTGGGGTAAAATGCTTAGTAACCTTTAGTGCGATAGAGAGATGCCTCAAGCAACAGGAGAGGACCAATGCAGAGGGGATGGGCCTCTACTCGAGTATCTGAAGGGAGCCATCGCTGATACTCAGTATACCCACCATCAGATCATGCAGATAGAGGTAGGAAAGACATTTGTTAAAGAAATTTGTATCTAGCTAAAATTGGGGTAAAATTCTTGGTACCTAGAGAGTGGTAGAGGGGCACCTCAAGCAACGGGAGAGGACCAATTCGGAGGGGGACGGGTCTCTGCTATAGTACATTAAAGGGGCCATCGCTGATACCCATCATCACATCATGCAGATAGAGGTAAGACAACCTTTTGAAGAAAGCTTCTTAGATAAATTTGGACGAAGCATAGGGAAATAGGAGGGAAACGATTAGTGGCTTGAGAGCGCCCTCGAAAGGCACCTCAAACAACGGGAGAGGGCCAATGCGGAGGGGGATGGGCCTCTGCTCGAGTATCTGAAGGGGGCTATCGCTGATACCCATCTTTAAATCATGCAGATAGGGGTAGGAAAGCCATTAGAAGGAAAATTTTTAGAGAAATTTATATGTAAGATAGGGAAATAGGAGTGAAATGATTGGTGACCTTGAGAGCGCCCTAGAGAAACATCTCAAGCAACGAGAGAGGGCCAATGCGGAGAAGGATGGGCCTCTGCTCGAGTATTTGAAGGAGGCCATCGCTGATAACCACCATCAGATCATGCAGATAGAGGTAAAATAGCCTTTAGAATAAAGCTTTTTGGGATAGTTTGGACGTACCATAGGGAAATAGGAGTGAAACGCTTCGCGACCTCGATAATGCCCTTAGAAAGACACCTCAAACAACAAGAGAGGACCAATACAGAGGACGACGGACCTTTGCTAAATGATACTTACCATCTTTGATTACCGCGATAGTTATTCATGAAATTCATAGATGTTAAGAATTGGTATTTCTGTCTATTTATTATTGTTCATTACTTTTTATTTGTATATTATACAACCCTTATTAATTTTATTGGATTTATGTAGTAAGTTTTATTAATATGATTAGTTAATTAAATTGGGACATTTTATATTAACTGAATTAATTTTCGTTATTCTTATTATTTTTTGTTATTCTTAATTTTAAATTTGATGTAATTAGGATTTTGATTTTTATTGATGTTTATTTAGTATAGTATATTTTATTTGTATGAATTGACTATTGACATGTGTTTTTTACATTAAAGATATTGAATTTGAATTTTTGAATTTGAATTTATCTTCGCAGGAAGAAAACGACGAAAACGAGCTACCTCGCCTACTAGAACAGGTCGATTGCGCCGAATCGGGGCGCTACGCCCTGTCCCGGCTAGCAGCCCTGGCGCTCCAATATGCACATGACGCAGCCCGTCACCAACAAGCTTTGGTCGATGCTCGGGCACAAGTTGCACAGGTAAGCAGTCTAAAAATAGCCGCTAGATGTCGCTGTACCAGCTGAGGTGAATTGTAAAACGCGCTCGTAGGATCATTTTGAAAAGACACTTCTCAATTACTGTCACGGTTGGCCGCCCTGGCGCTCCAATACGCTCACGACGCCGCCCGTCACCAACAAGCTTTGGTCGATGCTAGAGCACAAGTTGCACAGGTAAGCAAAGTCAAAAATGGCCGCTAGATGTCGCTGTACCAGCTGAGGTGATTTCTAATACGCGCTCGTAAGATTCTTATTTTGAACACACGTTGATTGTTAGGTTGGATTTTGGTACATGACGTTACTCGTCACCAAAAAGCTCTGGTCGATGCTCGAGTACAAGTTGCACAGGTAAGCAGTCTAAAAATAGCCGCTAGATGTCGCTGTACCAGCTGAGGTGATTTCTAAAATGCGCTCGTAAGATCCTTATGCTGAACACACGTTGATTGTTAGGTTGGTGGTTGGTACATGACGTCACTCGTCACCAATAAGCTTTGGTCGATGCTCGGGCACAAGTTGCACAGGTAAGCAAAGTCTAAAAATAGCCGCTAGATGTCGCTGTACCAGCTGAGGTAATTTCTAAAACGCGCTCGTAAGCTCGCTCGTAAGTTGATTTTTAGGTTGGAGGTTGGTACATGACGCCACTCGTTACCAATAAGCTCTGGTCGATGCTCGAGCACAAGTTGCACAGGTAAGCAGTCTAAAAATAGCCACTAGATGTCGCTGTGCCAGCTGAGGTGATTTCTAATACGCGCTCGTAAGATCCTTGTATTGAACACACGTTGATTGTTAGGTTGGAGGTTGGTACATGACGCCACTCTCAAACAAGCTCTGGTCGATGCTCGAGCACAAGTTGCACAGGTAAGCAAAGTCAAAAATGGCCGCTAGATGTCCCTGTACCAGCTGAGGTGATTTCTAATACGCGCTCGTAAGATCCTTATGTTGAACACACGTTGATTGTTAGGTTGGAGGTTGGTACATGACGTCACTCGTCACCAACAAGCTCTGGTAAGCATTATAAGCTATAAGGGTAAGGTAAGCAGAGTCTGAAAATGCCCGCTAGATGTCACTGTATCGGCGGAAGTGATTTCTACAACGATCTTATCTTGCGTAGAACATAAATTCAGTTGGTTCTTTGATTTATGAACTTATGTTATTTTTATTTTAAGTAGCAACACTCAATAGTACATTACGACACAAGTGCGAAAAACAGGAAATCCGAATCGAGTGGCGATGTTTTAAATCGACACGAGTTAGGAATTTCCTTTTTGCACGTGTCTCGTACGTTTTTTAGTAATGATGGCCCACCGAAGTTTTGGAACTGACGTAAAATGTCCCACTTCTCGCACTAGAGCCTAAAAAGGCACCATCTGTACTAAAAAATTATATTTAGTACAGATAGATTCTATCCGGTCGTGTTTTAAAACATAGTCACTTGTTTCGAATTTTATGTTTTTTGCACTTGTGTTGAATTCTATTTTGAGACAATCTGTGTTTTTATTTTAGATGGAAGAAAGCGCCGAGCGAGCCGCAGCAGCTATGAGGGCAGTAGGCGACCACAATCTAAACCCGTGGGGCATGGGAGCGAGTGCCTTCGCCGCCATGTTAGCCCGCGTCTCCTCCGGCACTAGCACGCGCTCCGTGTCTCCTGTAGACGGGTAAGGGTGTATTACGGCTTCCAATGCCGGTATTTGTATACATTTTAGATGGAATAAAGCACCGAGCGAGCCGTAGCAGCTATGAGGGCTGTAGGTGACCACAACTTAAACCCGCATCTCCTCCACTAGCACGCGCTCCGTGTCTCCTGTAGACGGGTAAGGGTGAAGGGCTTCCAAAACCGATATTTTATTTCCTGGGGTATGGGAGCTGCCTTCGCTAGCCCGCGTCTCCTCCACTAGCACGCGCTCCGTGTCTCCTGTGGACGGGTAAGGGAGAAGGGCTTCCAAAACCGATATTTTATTTCCTGGGGTATGGGAGCTGCCTTCGCTAGCCCGCGTCTCCTCCGGCACTAGCACGCGCTCCGTGTCTCCTGTAGACGGGTAAGGGTGAAGGGCTTCCAAAACCGATATTTTATTTCCTGGGGTATGGGAGCTGCCTTCGCTAGCCCGCGTCTCCTCCACTAGCACGCGCTTCGTGTCTCCTGTAGACGGGTAAGGGAGAAGGGCTTCCAAAACCGATATTTTATTTCCTGGGGTATGAGAGCTGCCTTCGCTAGCCCGCGTCTCCTCCATTAGCACGCGCTCCGTGTCTCCTGTAGACGGGTGTGTATAGAGGTCATGCTATGAAGGCTGTAGTGACCACAATCTGAACACCTGGGGTATGGGAGCTGCCTTCGCCGCCATGCTAGCCCGCGTCTCTTCCACTAGCACGCGTTCCGTGTCTCCTGTAGACGGGTAAGGGTGTATTAGGGCTTCCAAAACCGATATTTTATTTCCTGGGGTATGGGAGCTGCCTTCGCTAGCCCGCGTCTCCTCCACTAGCACGCGCTCCGTGTCTCCTGTAGACGGGTGAGGAAGAAGGGCTTCCAAAACCGATATTTTATTTCCTGGGGTATGGGAGCTGCCTTCGCTAGCCCGCGTCTCCTCCACTAGCACGCGCTCCGTGTCTCCTGTAAGGGAGAAGGGCTTCCAAAACCGATATTTTATTTCCTGGGGTATGGGAGCTGCCTTCGCTAGCCCGCGTCTCCTCCACTAGCACGCGCTCCGTGTCTCCTGTAGACGGGTAAGGGAGAAGGGCTTCCAAAACCGATATTTTATTTCCTGGGGTATGGGAGCTGCCTTCGCTAGCCCGCGTCTCCTCCACTAGCATGCGATCCGTGTCTCCTGTAGATGGATAAGGATGTATTAGGGCTTCCAATACCGGTATTTTTATGCATGTTAAATGGAAGAAAGCGCTGAGCGAGCCGCAGCGACTATGAGGGCTGTAGGCGACCACAACTTAAACCCCTGGGGTATGGGAGCTGCCTTCGCTAGCCCGCGTCTCCTCCACTAGCACGCGCTCCGTGTCTCCTGTAGACGGGTAAGGGAGAAGGGCTTCCAAAACCGATATTTTATTTCCTGGGGTATGGGAGCTGCCTTCGCCGCCATGCTAGCCCGCGTCTCCTCCACTAGCACGCGCTCCGTGTCTCCTGTAGACGGGTGTGTATAGAGGTCATGCTATGAGGGCTGTAGTGACCACAATCTGAACACCTGGGGTATGGGAGCTGCCTTCGCCGCCATGCTAGCCCGCGCCTCCTCCACTAGCACGCGCTCCGTGTCTCCTGTAGACGGGTGTGTATAGAGGTCATGCTATGAGGGCTGTAGTGACCACAATCTGAACACCTGGGGTATGGGAGCTGCCTTCGCCGCCATGCTAGCCCGCGTCTCCTCCACTAGCACGCGCTCCGTGTCTCCTGTAGACGGGTGTGTATAGAGGGCATGCCATGAGGGCTGTAGTGACTACGATCTGAACACCTGGGGTATGGGAGCTGCCTTCGCCGCCATGCTAGCCCGCGTCTCCTCCACTAGCACGCGCTCCGTGTCTCCTGTAGACGGGTGTGTATAGAGGTCATGCTATGAGGGCTGTAGTGACCACAATCTGAACACCTGGGGTATGGGAGCTGCCTTCGCCGCCATGCTAGCCCGCGTCTCCTCCACTAGCACGCGCTCCGTGTCTCCTGTAGACGGGTGTGTATAGAGGGCATGCCATGAGGGCTGTAGTGACTACAATCTGAACACCTGGGGTATAGGAGCTGCCTTCGCCGCCATGCTAGCCCGCGTCTCCTCCACTAGCACGCGCTCCGTGTCTCCTGTAGACGGGTGTGTATAGAGGGCATGCCATGAGGGCTGTAGTGACCACAATCTGAACACCTGGGGTATGGGAGCTGCCTTCGCCGCCATGCTAGCCCGCGTCTCCTCCACTAGCACGCGCTCCGTGTCTCCTGTAGACGGGTGTGTATAGAGGGCATGCCATGAGGGCTGTAGTGACCACAATCTGAACACCTGGGGTATGGGAGCTGCCTTCGCTAGCCCGCGTCTCCTCCACTAGCACGCGCTCCGTGTCTCCTGTAGACGGGTGTGTATAGAGGTCATGCCATGAGGGCTGTAGTGACCACAATCTGAACACCTGGGGTATGGGAGCTGCCTTCGCCGCCATGCTAACCCGCGTCTCCTCCACTAGCACGCGCTCCGTGTCTCCTGTAGACGGGTGTGTATAGAGGGCATGTCGTGAGGGCTGTAGTGACCACAATCTGAACACCTAGGGTATGGGAGCTGCCTTCGCTAGCCCGCGTCTCCTCCACTAGCACGCGCTCCGTGTCTCCTGTAGACGGGTGTGTATAGAGGGCATGCCATGAGGGTTGTAGTGACCACAATCTGAACACCTGGGGTATGGGAGCTGCCTTCGCCGCCATGCTAGCCCGCGTCTCCTCCACTAGCACGCGCTCCGTGTCTCCTGTAGAAGGGTAAGGGTGTATTAGGGCTTCCAATACCTGTATTTTTATACATTTTAGATGGAAGAAAGCGCCGAGCGAACCGCAGCAGCTATGAGGGCTGTAGATGACCACAACTTAAACCCACTAGCACGCGTTCCGTGTGTCCTGTAGACGGGTAAGGGAAAAGGGCTTCCAATACCGGTATTTTTGATATGGACAATACCGGGATCCGGATTGCCCAAAACAAAAATAAGAATATTGGAAGCCCTAGTTATAGGAGTCGTTTGAGAAAATATTGTACATAGCTTCCATTACATTATTGTGGATTTTATGTTATTGTCAGCCTCCGTAGCCTAGTTGGTAGTGACCCTGCCTACGAAGCTGGAGGTTCCGGGTTCGAATCCCGGCGAGGGCATAATTTGTGTATTTATTTATCACAAATATTTGTTCCTTGGTCATGGCTGTCTATTTATTTAAGTATCTATATGTATCTATCTATTATCCACTCACTAAACTCACTTGCTTCATGTAGCTTTTGTAACATGTCATCACTTTTATTTGACATAGACATAGAGTCTATCGCAAAAATCAAAGCAAGTGAGTGGTTATATATATCGTCGCTTGCTACT